>BPLR01005838.1:0-71206 GCA_021605095.1 Caerostris extrusa
GTTACGTATTGCTGAGACAGAAGCAAGAAAAACAAATTTGACTTATTTGTAAAGTCTATTTATTAAACAAAAGGTAAAGAGCAAAAAGATGCTATATGTTTGACATAATTAATGAAAATTGCGATTTTTATTCCCCGAGCAAATTTCAAAAAAGAACCTATTTACAAAAAACAGTATAACATGGCTAGTATGATGTATGTCTACAATACAGGCAACGCCTAGGCATGCTGAGTATCAAATTATCAAACTGATCTTGGGGAATATTATCACTCATCAAGCAATGCCTCCGAAGTTCCAGTTGAGGTGGGATGGAGTTGACGGCTGCAATTCGTCGGCCAAGCATATCCCACGCATGCTCTATTGATTCAAGTCCGGTGAGTATGCTGGCCAATCCATACGGGTGATATCCTCCAATTGAAGGCATTCGTCTACAATGTTTTGCATGGTGAGGACGAGCGTTGTCATAGATAAACAGAAATTCAGCACCCATGGCGCCCCCGAAACAAACGTACATGTTGTTCCAGAATGACATCCCGATAGATGTGGCCTGTCATCGTTACACTCTGAACATGCAGGTCAGTTCTGGAACCAAGAATAATTCTCCCCAAACGAGCCATCCTGCACCACCGTAACGGTGTCGTTCAATGGTGTTCTCTTGGTGGTAAACGGTACCTGGCGATCTCCATATGAAAGTCCGGCGAGAATCAGACTGCAAACTAAACCTGGACTCGTCGAAAAACATCACACCAGACCACTGTTGCGGTGTCCACAATGCATGCTCTCTACTCCAGGTTAATCGCAGGCGACAGTGAGTTGCGGTAAGTGGAACACATCTGACAGGCCTACGAGCATATAGCCCAATGTGCCCTAAGCGTTCGTACACGGTCTGCCTTGAAACTGTCGTACCGGTAGCTGAAGAGAGCTGACGAGACAGGTCTGATGCTGTGCTCCGTCTGTTTCTTTTGGCAGTAACTGCTAAATACCGGTCCTCATTCGGCGTTGTAACTCGGGGGCGACCTGTGCTGTAACATCTACTCACATTACCATCATCTTGGAATCGTTGCCAAAGCCTGGAGATGACACTCTGGGCGATTCCAAGTCCCTCGGATACTTCCAGCTGGGTATGTCCACATTCCAGTCGTCCGATAATTCTACCACGTAAAAAATCATCCAAATGCTTCCTTTGTGCCATAACTATGCGGTTATTGCATTGATAGGCTTTTAAAGCGCTTGTGAACAATTTTACTTCTTTGCCACCATTCCATATACCCCTCTCTTACACTCGTCATTGTGACGTACTATCCGCGCCATCTGGTGGTTTCCTGTAATTTGCATATTCTTCTTCAAGATGTGTGTGATAATTCTACAGGTGAAATTTTTATTTTAGAGTTCAATTCTGTGTGATTCTGAATTATCCTTAATTTATGGACATGAGCGTATTTCGGAAAAAAATTATTTAAGATTTAGTGCTTGCTAATTAACGTAAATATACAAAATGAGATTTATCAAATTGAATATGAATAAATAATAGTTAGAAGACAATGTCACAAACATTCGTCATATATTTAGATATTTATTATACACAATAGAAAATGTGATAGTCGTAATATACAATAGACAATATTCATGAAAAATTATTTTCTCAAAATTGTAATTAAAATCAAAAGTGTCTTTTAGTGTACTGTTTTAACTCATTTCACTGAATAGTTAATAGTAGTAATGGGATTAATTTGCTTGGACCCATTTGAAGAGATACAGGCTTAGTATTATATTGTTAAAAACTCAAAAGAACGAAAAAATAAAATAATATTTATGTTGCATTGCCTATTTATACAACATCGCTTTACAACAATTTCATTATTTTTCATCCAAAATCTTTATAATTGAAAATTCTTCTTACAACATAAGCATGGGTGACTTTTGTTAAAGTTTATTTATACTATTTTATATTGAAATTTTTTTGCATCTAGATGTTATCTTGCGACAGTTTCTCATTGAAAAGGATTATGACGAACGTTTGGTTAATAAAACAATATTATTTTGAGAAATTATTACTACAAAAACTTATTTTTGTTAAGTCAAAATCTATCCAAATTAAATTTCTTTAATAGTTGTTGTGACTGGTAATTATCCTGTTGTGTGTGGGTTGGGTATTTCCTTTTTTTGTATGAATCCAGGGAATGGTAGATAACCCCTCCCGGTCACACGGTCAGGTCCAAAAGAACCGGTCGGTTTTGTGGGACCCTTTTTTGGAGTTTTTGGGGGCAAAAGGAAACCCGTGGAAAGCACAGCGAACGATCTGCGACAGTGCGTGAGCCTGGTACACAATTTTTTGCTGCGAAAATGGCTACTTGGATAATTTATAACATATATCTATGTCCATCTTTGAATTTACGTGGGAGCATTCTTTTTGTTAAAGGTTTTTGAGGGCTACTGGTAAATCACTGCTACCCACTCATGGGAATATTTCATTTGAGGTATGCGTAATATTATGATTGCTTCTCTATAAACATTTTTTATTTAGTCTGTTTCAAGTGCCAATGTAAAAATCCTAAATTGGATTGTAATTGTATATATTAGTATTCATTAAAAGTAAAGGAAAATAGCTGTTTGTTTCAGTATTCATTTTCGTATTTTTATTAATTGTTTTTATATTAATGTTAAATTATTTTGGCCGTCCTACGAGTATACGTAGACTAACGGCATCATTTCTATGTCGGTTTTAACAATAGTATTTCCGTATAATGGAATTTCGATAAAGTTCTTTCTATATTAATTTTTGTTAAATTGGTTGATGATCTGGCGATAAAAACTCCTTAAAAAGAATCATATAAATTGTCAACACATACCTGTATTTTGTATAGGTTAAGTATTTAAATAAGTTAAGTTAGTTGTATAAGTTCATAATATGCTATGATTCCTTACTGTGTTTCTACACCAAGTTCATAGTATACTATGATTCCTTTCTGTGTTTATTTTATGTGTTTATTCACCTATAAAGTTTATTTTTTGATTTTGCTTTTATGTGATCTTTCTGAGAATCGAAATTTCTGTTTTCTACAATTTGAGCAAATAGCACCGAATAATCCAGAAAAAACAATTGTGATTTAGTTATAGTTTGGCTTTCAAGACCTGTATTTAATATTATGAAGAATACAATTTTGTATTATGCGATTATAATTAATTATTGTGTTCCATTAAATGTATTTCTTTCGAGATTAATTTTAATGATATTATTAAAGTTTGAATTTGTATTTATATTTAACGAAGCATCGTCGAAATTTACAGTTAATCAATCTTAAAAACCAAACTTTAGTTCTATCAGCATTAAAATATGTTTTTTTCGTTCCAATGCGGCTGGCAAACACTTAGACAGCTTGGTCTTGGATGCCTTAAGGCAAGCGCTGCACAGACGTTACTCACTTTGCATTACCCAGGGGGAGCGTGTAACTTGAAGATACGGGCGCGGAGTAACAAGGCCCTCTCAACGATCCTATTAGGACCGGAAACTACGGTTTAAAGTGGATTTCCGAATCACTACAAACATCCATGGCACCGTCGGGAGTCGAACCCGAAACCTGTGGTACCGAGCGCCAGAGCGCTAGCCACTCGGCCATTCAGGCCCTCATTAAAATATGTAAAATATGATTTATTTTTGAAATAATATAATATTCTGCAGGATTCATGTCTGTGACCTATCCCTCGAATATCACCAAATCCATTTTCTTGATTTCGTTTTATCTGATCTTTCTACCCATAAAAATTCCTATCGATCTCCAGGCGAACCAAACATCTAATCCTGAAAAACAATCTAGAACTTCGTTAAAAGAAAAAAAAAAAGGAATCTTTTACCATACATAACTCGAAGATTCTCCGTGCTCAAAATGTGTCATTTTTATCCACACTTTCCAGAAATCCGATTATTAAGAATCTTGGCCTACGGTAGTTCCTGCGCATAACCTTCTTACGGGAACTCTCTGTATGCGAAGTGAACTTTGGGGCTCTGTGGCCGAGATAAGCCGCTTTTAGCGGAAGACGTCGTGGGTGTTGGAGTTCGGTGGAGATGCCACTTCTGGAAGAGGAATGAATCCTTTCCAGACCGTGTGGTTTCTGTCTTGGCGATGAAGAATACAATCTGAATCTGGTCTTGAAGGATTTAACGATTCTAATTCGCCCATGAAGATCTATTGTTAGAATTATTGGTAATAATACTTAATTTCTCGAAATATTACATTTCTATCTCTACAAGCTCATTGAATTAAAACTTGTACCTGACTTCTGTATAGGCGAGTGATTCGCAAGATTAATTATTTTATCGTGATCTTTTCAGAAAAAATCCATTAAATCTACATTTTTTAAAACAGTCCTATAAGAAAACTATCTAAGTGTTTGCCAGCTGCCTTAGAAAAAACACATGTTTAATTTTGTACGTATATTTCCCACACATCGTCAAAATTTAAAGTTAACTAATCTTCGAACCAAAGTTAGTTCTATCAGCAATAAAATATATGGAATATAATTTATTCTTGAAATAATATATTGCCCTACAGAATTCATGCCCCTGAGCTCCGCCAAATCCATTTTCTTGATTTCATTCTATTTGGCCTTTCCACCCACAAAAATTCCTATCAATCTCCAAGCAAACCAAACCGCCAAACCTCTAATCCTGAAAACCAATCTTGACTTCGTTAACAAAAAAAGAGAATCCTTTACCATACATAACTCGAAGATTCTCCGTACTCAAAATGTGTCATTTTTATCCACACTTTCAGAAATCCGATTATTAAGAATTTTATACGGTAGTTCCCTACGCATAATCCTCCTTCTGCGGGGGAACTCTCTCTCTCTATGCGAAGTGCATTTCGGAGCTCTAGGGCGCTTTAAAGAGATAAGCCGCTTTTATCGGGAGACGTGGGTGTTTGAGTTCGGTGAAGATGCCACTTCTGGAGGAGGAATGAATCCATTTCCAGACGGTGTGGTTTCTGTCTTGCTCCAGATGCATTTGGTAACGATGAAGAATACAATCTGAATCTAGTCTTGAGGGATTTAACCGATCTAATTTGCCAGTGAAGATAGAATTATTGGTAATAATGCTTAATTTCTCGAAATATTAGATTTCCTACTCTCCAAGCACATTGAACTAAAACTTGTACCTAACTTTTGTATAGATGAGTGATTTGTAAACGTATTTGTTTATATAGATGAGTGATTTGAAAACTTATTTGTTTATATAGGCGAGTGTGGTTTGTAAACTTGTATATGGACGAGTGATTTGTATTCTTATTTGTTTATATGGACGAGGGATTTGTAAACTTATTTGTTTATATAGACGAGTGACTGGTAAACCTATTTGTTCTTCTGTACCTTTTTTAGAAATTTTAATTTCTTGAAATCTGAATTCTTTAAAACATACAGAACTATATAGTAAAATACTTAAGTTTAAGGATTTAAATTAATGCATTTTTTTTTAAGAATGTGCAAATAAAATTTGAATAAGTTTTATACATTGGATATCCTCATTTTAACATTATACTTATTTACAGTATTGCATTCATGGGCGGCCTGATGGCTGAGTGGTACCACAGGTTTCTGGTTCGTCACTCGGTGGTACCATGGCTGGTTGTAGTGGTTCGGAATCCCATTTAAACGGTAGATACCGGTCTAGTAAGATTATAAATAGTTGTAGAGAGAGTTGTTGTTGCTTAATGAGTAACAGAGGTGCAGCCCATTATGCCATAAAGATTAATTGTTTCCGTATTGCCAGCTGCATTAGAACAACAACAGTATTGTATTCATAATAAGCCTTTAAAACACATATGTTTGCTGGTATTATCTGGTCTGACTGATAAAAGAAACCAAAAACCAACTTTACTCCTATCAGCATTAAAATACATAGCATATAATTTATTTTTCAAATAATATGTAATACATACTAATGTCTGTGTAACATGTCATACATAATAATGTCTGTGTTACATGTAATAAATATTAATGTCTGTAACCTATCCTTCGAATTTCACCAAATCCATTTTCTTGATCTCGTTTTATCTGACCTTTCCACTCATAAAAATTCCTATCGATCTCCAGGTAAAACCAAATCGTCAAACCTGAAAAACAATCTTGACTTCGTTAACAACAACAACAACAACAACAAAAATAGAATCTTTTACCATACATAACTCGAAGATTCTCCAAGCTCAAAATGTGTCATTTTTATCCACACTTTCCAGAAATCCGATTATTAAGAATCTTGGCCTACGGTAGTTCTCTGCGCATAATCCTTCTTACGGGGAACTCTCTCCGTGCGAAGTGCACTTTGGGGGCTCTGTGGCCGAGATGCCGCTTTTATCGGAAGACGTGGGTGTTTGAGTTTGGTGGAGATGCCACTTCTGGAAGAGGGATGAATCCTTTTCCAAACCGTGTGGTTTCTGTCTTGGCGATGAAGAATACAATCTGAATCTGGTCTAGAAGGATTTAACGATTCTAATTCGCCCATGAAGATCTATTGATAGAATTATTGGTAATAATGCTTAATTTCTCGAAATATTACATTTCTATCTCTACAAGCTCATTGAATTGAAACTTGTACCTGACTTCTGTATAGGCGAGTGATCCGCAAGATTATTTATTTTATCGCGATCTTTTCAGAAAAAAATCCATTAAATCTACATTTTTAAAGCAGTCATATAAGAAAACTATCTAAGTGTTTGCCAGCTGCCTTAGAAAAACAAATGTTTGAATTTGTACGTATATTTCCCCAAACATCGTCAAAATTTAAAGTTAACCAATCTTCGAACCAAAGTTAGTTCTATCAGCATTAAAATATATGGCATATAAATTATTTTTGAAATAATAGGCAATAAATAATAATGTCTGTTTAATATGTAATAAATTATTATGCCCGCTTAATATGTAAAACATAATAATGTCTGTGTAACATGCAATAAATAGTAAGATCTGTAACCTATCTTTCGAATTTCTCCAAACAGTTCTAAACGAAATTTTAATATTATTCTTTATGTTAGAATGAATTTATATTCTTATTTAACCAAACATCGTCGAAACTTAAAGTATACCAAACTCTAGGTCTATCAGCAATAAAATATATGGAATATAATTTATTCTTGAAATAATATAATGGCCTGCAGAATTCATGCCCCTCAGCTCCGCCAAATCCATTTTCTTGGTTTCATTCTACCTGACCTTTCCACCCATAAAAATTCCTATCAATCTCCAAGCAAACCAAACCGCCAAACCTCTAATCCTGTTAAACAATCTAGGCTTCGTTAAAAGAAAAAAAAGAGAATCCTTTACCATACATAACTCGAAGATTCTCCGTGCTCAAAATGTGTCATTTTTATCCACACTTTCAGAAATCCGATTATTAAGAATCTTGGCCTACGGTAGTTCCCTGTGCATAATCCTTCTTACGGGTAACTCTGTATGCGAAGTGCACTTTGGGGCTCTATGGCTGAGATAAGCCGCTTTTATCGGAAGACGTGGGTGTTTGAGTTCGGTGAAGATGCCACTTCTAAAGGAGGAATGAATTCCTTTCAAGACTGTGTGGTTTCTATCTTGCTCCAGATGTATTGGGTAACCGATGAAGAATATAATTTCAATCTGGTCTTGAAGGATTTAACCAATCTAATTTGCCCGTGAAGATACAATTATTGGTAATAATGCTTAATTTCTGAAATATTAGATTTCTATCTCACCAAGCGCATTGAACTAAAACTATACCTGCCTAACTTTTGTATAGACGAGGTGATTTGTAAACTTATTTGTTTATAAAATGAGTGATTTGTAAATTTTTTTGTTTACCTAGTGATTTGTAAACTTATTTTATAGACGAGTGATTTGTAAACTTTTTGTTCTACTTTCCCCTTTTAGAAAATAAATTCTTGAAATCTACTTTCTTTAAGAAAACAAACTTTTATAAAAAAGAGTAAATGTTTAAGACCTTAAATGAATACAATGTATAGAGAATATATAAATAAAAAGTTGAGTTTATTATATGGATTGGATAACCTCATTTGAACATTATAACTATTTCTACTATTGTATTACGGGGGACTGATGTCTGATGGCTAGCACTCTGGAGCTAGTACCACAGGTTTCGGCTTGAGTCCAGGCGGTGTCATGGATGATTTATAGGGTTCAGGGAATTTTTAAATGTTCTACTTTAAACCGTAGTTCCCGATTAAAAATGGTACAGTTTTGAAGGGGTATTGTTACTCCGCGTCCGTAGCTTATATCTTCAACTATCACGTGCCCCCTGGTAGAAGTGTTAAAGGAATAACAGTCTGTGCAGCGCTTGCTTATGTCATAAAGATTAATTTTGTTCTGTATAGTCAGCTGCATTAGAGCAACTGAAAAATATATCCTAAAAAGTCTTTAAAATTTATTATGCACTTTGATTGAAATCTTTCTTTCCGATGAAATTGAATGTTAAAACCAAATTTTACTTCTGTCAACATGGCAAATACATGGTTTAATTTATTTTTCAAATAATATCTTCAAAAACCAAACTTTAGTTCTATCAGCTTTAAACTATGTAATAAATAATTTATTTTGAAATAATATGTAAAAAAATAATGTCTGTGTAAATGCAATAAATAATAATGTCTGTGTAACTTCAAATTCACCAAATCCATTTTCATTTTCGTTTTATCTCTTTTTATTCTATCGATCTCCAGGCAAACCAAACCGCCTCTCTAATCCTGAAAAACAATATTGACTTCGTTAGTAAAAAAAAAGAGAAACCTTTACTATACATAACTCGAAGATTCTCCGTGCTCAAAATGTGTCATTTTTATCCACACTTTCAGAAATCCGATTATTAAGAATCTTAACCTACGGTAGTTCCCTGCGCCTAATCCTTTTTCTTGTGGGGGAACTCTCTATGCGAAGTGCACTTCGGGGCTCTATGGTGCTTTCCAGATAAGTCGCTTTTATCGGAAGACGTGAATGTTTGGGTTCGATGAAGGTGCCACTTCTCTAGGAGGAATGAATCTATTTCCAGACTGTGGGTTTCTGTCTTGTTCCAGATGTATTTGGTAACGATAAAGAATACAATCTGAATCTAGTCTTTAATGATTTAACTGATCTAATTTTGGACATGGAGATAGAAATCTAATATTTCGAGAAAGCATTATTACCAATAATTTTATCTCTTCAAGCGCATTGAACTAAAACTGATATCTAAATTATTTAATAAATTATATTTTTTTTTAAACATACAGAACCATATAGTAACATACTTAAATTTAAAGCCTCAAATTAATAATAAGCATGAGTCCCAGATTGATATAATGTGAAATTGATAAATTTGAACTCATTGTGGAGAGTGGTTCTTTTTCATACAACATTTTGAAACTGGGACTTTAATTATAATCACACTGTACTTGCTGGTGTTATCTGGATTCACAAACATTCACGACACGCTCGCATACGCACACGTACTTGATTATTAAGACCTGCCGTTAGAATTGACTGTCTGATATAATTGCATTTTGTGTGCTTATTTGGAAAAAATATTAAATTATGTGATGTTGCAGACAACAAAACATATTAATTTATCTAAGCTTTATCTTCCTTCCCTTTTTATTCTTTTACTGCCACCTTTATGCTCATTAAACACCCCCAAAGTGCACCCCATGACTACATCATCCCTCTTGATCGTTTCACTGCTGCTAGGTGATGATATCGCCAATTGAGAATTAGTGGTATAGACCATGGATCTCCAAACTACGGCCCGGCGGGCCAAATCCAGCCCGCCATTGTTATCTATCCGGCTCGCGACAGCGAATAGCTTATTGTTGCTGTAATAAGTTGGATAAAAAAACAAGACAGAATAATAATAACTCGGTTTTATTGACTTGCCAGGTAAAACTTAATGGCAAGCATAATACTCAGAAAATTTAACTTAATCATAGCAACTAACAAATAATTAAAATGAATCCCACTAATATAATAAACTAGTGAACATCCGCTGTTACCTCTCGATAGTTATGTTGAGGTAAAGAGTATCGCAATGTTATAAGAACCGTGTTATGACCACTAGATGTCTTCAAGTGTCACGGTCGTATCGATACACACAATAGTAATTGAACCAGTGAATTTAGCAAGCGTATGCTCGCTCAGAGCGCGTACTCGGCGACTAATCCACAAATTATAGATAATGGCAAAAAAATTAAAACGATTTTGGCCCTTGGTACTTACTGGATTAAACAGTATGGCCCTATGGCTGGAAAGTTTGGAGACCTCTGGTATAGACAGATAACGGGGATAAAGAAAAGGAAACAATACGATATAATCTTTACAATACAGAAACAAACAAAAATAATATCTCTTTCTGGATGTTCAAAACATTTTTAAGATAATATATAATGCAATTATGCCAAGCATGTATCAATGAACAGAATATTGTTTGCACTTTATTTCAATACTAATTATAATTGTAAACACAATTCTATTGCAACTGATGATCAATTTTCTTTTGACAATAGCTGGATTAAAGAAAATATGGATATATCAAGCATTCGGGATACAATTGAAGTGCATATCATCTATTGTAATTAATAGCATCATACCGTTTAAGCTATGGAAAGAATTTCTCACAGATAACCCCCTATTAAGTCCCATTCCTAAAAGGTAATAGCCGAGAGTATGTCTGGGCGTACAAGGGCTGTGTTGTTGGCCCATTGCATTTCATAGTTTCATAAGCCAGACAATCATCAGATAGTTAGCCAAATACATATACGCGTTCGTATGATCAGTCATTTTTTGACGTGTGTCAGTGTGCAAAATGAAGAATCTCTGCGAGAACATTCAGAACGTCCGCAACCATGAAGCGAGATCTGCTACATCCCGAAATCATTTTCGATCCAGCATTGCTATGTGAATCCGTGTCGTTTGGTATTCCTAAACGACCCCCTTTTATTCTAAAAGGTGGCAAATATGATGCATATATCATATTTGCCACCTGCTGCAGTTGAATGTAAAGCAGTGAATTTAATACATTCAGGGCGCATCAGTTCTTTACATATTTCACTAATATAGGACTTTTGTTTTACACAAAATAGCCTTAGAAAGCTTTTGAGAATGTCATAAATTCAATATTTTAAAATTAGTGTTATTGCGTATAATTAAAGATTGTTCGTATTGTTGCTAAATTGTTGATAATTTTCGTATTGCTGTTAACTTGCAAAACATTTGCGAATATGATGTTTTCGGAAAGAAAATAATCAGTTTACATATTGTATTGTAGTAGTATTGACGTGTCTTTTAGTTTTTATGGTCAAAAGTTCTTGAATTAAATTATTATCAAACAGAAAGATATATTTTTTTAAAAAGAATAGATTTCATTTAATTCGTATATTCCTGATTCAATTCTGAATGACTTACTGCTATCAGGATCAAACTATTTTTTTTGTTCATTTTATTGTTTCTAGTTTTCTTTGCCCGGGTCTGAATGGCCGAGTGGCTAGCACTCTGGCGCTCGGTACCACAGGTTTCGAGTTCGAGTCCCGGCGGTGCCATCGATGTTTGTAGTGGTTCGGAATCCAATTTAAACCATAAATCCTCGTTAAACATGCTCGTAGAGCGCTGCGGGAGTATTGTAATCTACGTCCGTAACTTATCTTCTACAAGTGAATTTCTTTTTGTCTAAGGGTTTTCTATTAGAAAGGAAAAAAAATGTCCAAAAAAATTATATTACAGTTTATTATTTTTATTTCATTAAAAATTTTGGCTTTCTATTTCATTGAAATGGCTCAGAATGCCCGAGTGGCTAGCGATCTGGCCGTCGGTACCAGATGTTTCGGGTTTGAGTCCCGGCGGTGACATGGATGTTTGTAGGGGTTCGGAATCCACTTTAAACCGTAGGTCGTGGTCTAACAGGATCGTAGAGCGTTGCGAGGGCATTGTTACTCCGCGTCCGTGGCTTATCTTCAAGTTACACGCGCCCCCTGGGTAATGCAAAGTGAGTAACGTCTGTGCAGCGTTTGCCTTAAGGCATCCAAGACCAAACTGTCTAAGTGTTTGCCAGCTGCATTAGAAAGAAAAAGTTTTCTTTGCCCTTGCTAAAAGCTGCGTCGATATTAACCACTTAAAAGTAAACAAGCGAAAGCGAATTTGCAGTGTAATAAATTTTTAAGTAAATATATTCAATTTTAAGTTTAATCTATGATGAAGAAATTTTATATGTTATTCTGTTTGTTCTAAAATACATGATGTTTAAAATTTACGCTATGTTAATGTTAATAATAAGTGTGCTAATTTAAATCATTTTGAAAAATTAATATGAATACGTTACTAAACTATCAAAGGTCTATACAATATATTAAAATGTAAACTAAAACATTAATTTGTATCTAAATTTGCATTAGCAGACAAAGCAAATAGACACTCACTATTTTAAAGCTAAAACAAAAATCTAGTATCTATGTAAGCGATTCTTCATTTCTGAAATTAACTGTTAATATTTTACTGTGATTTAAAATGTGTGTTGCGGAGATACATATGACGATTACTGTTTAAAATCCCCCTTTTCATAACGTGTATTTCAGACAGCCCCAAAAATCATTGGATAATTTTCTTCTGTTATGGTAACCAGACATGCTTTGAATTTAAACACATACATTATTAGATAAATATTTGGCGATAAAATAACTCGATTTTTCCAAAAGTTCTTGTTTAGTTAGGTTTTCAAATATAGTAACATATATAAACCGATTATAAAAACCGATACATACTTTGGTAATTTCAAAGCAACAAACTACACTTAAACAAACATTTATTTCAAAGTAACAATAGGCAACGACAATCATTTGAAACTAAAACAAACTAACAGAGTCAATATTGCATAAAATTAGCTGATCAAGGTTTTTAAGAAAATTGACTGTCAATAAAATATTTACATGCCTCTTTGTTTTAAGTATATTGTAGTAATTTAGTTTGTTGGAAAAGAATTAGCATATTGATATTTATCTTCTGAATTAAAGAAGATGTGTTTCTGTGATTTTTGGGTATATAGGTTTAAATAAAAATCTATTGTACGCTATTCTAAAAATTTTACTAGCAAAATCCGACATACGTTGTCCTGGCAAAAAATGCATTGTAGAAAATTACTATCGCGAATACATTTACCATGTTCCAATATATATGTATACTCGTTTTCATGGATATCATTTGCACGATATTTAAGATGAAATGCTGCGGCACCATCTGGTGGTAAGTAACAATAAAGTGGACAGCGCGAACCTATTTTCCACACTCGAATACATATTATTACCAATTTTCATAGAGATTGGGTGAACGGTATAGAAGTTGATAGACTGCAGCACCACCAGGTGCGAGTTCAAACAAAGGGGATAACATAAAAACGTTCTCCATGTTTTGTCAAACATACACAAAAAATTTCATTTTTAAAAATTTTGTTGATAAATATATTCAGTAAACGTTGTATGTAGAATATTTTGAGAGATATAATCGAAAGATATTATTACATTTTTAAACAACTGGGATAATCATGTTTTTAAAAAAATAAATAGCAACATATCTGGCATTTGAGTAAGAAATTACAATATTTATTACGGTCCGTCAAGTGGCAACTTTCAGTTCCACCAAAGTGGCAGGACTCCCCGATACAACGAGGCTTTAAGTATTCTCCCAATAAAAAAAAAAATCTGCCGGGGGTCAAGTCTGGTGATCGTGAGGGCCATTTAAATTTACAGCATCGACTTATTATTCATGCATATATATTTATGTATACATAGAGGAAGAGAAAAATTTCATAGTTGTTGAGTTTTATTATTTATCAATACTGAATATAATATTTTAACAATTAAAATGTCAATACTGAATATTATCTAAAACAATTAAATAATATTTCAGAATTTCATCTCTTAAGTAGTAATAGTAATGATTAAAATAATAGTATAACATATATTAAAAATCTTATTATTATTGAAATTAATCATTGATATGATTTCGATAATAAATAAAACCATCAAATTTTTAATTTTTGTTCTTAATTTCTTTTAAACTTATGATAGTTATGCAAGAGTTGAATGTGTATTTAAAATGCCTTTAAATATCCTTAACATATATGTTGATAATTACTTGCATTAAATAGTAGTTTACTGAAGACATTAATTCATTTGAAAACACTGTCTAATATTTCTTTAATTCTACAAAACAGCAGAACTTCAATATCAAATAATTCAGTTTTATAAATAACTTATTGTTGCTTTTCTTAGGAATTACGAGTTTCATTTTGTTGTGTATTAGATTATAAATTAATTAATTTAGTTAATAAATAATTTCCATCTTAAGCATGTATTATTGAATTTACTGATCTAACACGAAATTATTACTTAGGAGTGCCCATTTCAATTTTATCAAAGCTTCAGTTTTTCCTTTTATGTAAATATGAAATAACGATATTTCAAAATTTATGTTCCGTATTTGCTTTTAACTGAGCCGAAAGAATAATTCTGTGTGTGCTTCTGAAATGACAAACGAGGAGATTTGCAGAGGAAAATGGGACATTTTTCAATTTGTTTGATATGTTAAGCACATTACTCAGAAAGGATCTTATTTCTTTCTTTCTTTTTTTTTTTTTTTTTTTGATGGGGGAATGAAAAATGAGGTTTTGTATTTTTATAAACAGACTGTATTGATGAGATCATGTTTTCCATATTTTTGCTTATAAATTTATAACATTTATGCATGGATTTAAAATAATGAACGGAACTGTTAGAATATGTAATTAATTTGAGAGATAAATATTTGACATCAAATGTGACTCTCTCTCACAGTTTTATGTTGTTTTAAGAATTAAATTAAATGCCTTTTAAGGAATTTAATATCAGCCTATATTAATAAAACATATTGATTCAAAGAGTATATGTATATTGAATGATATACATATGTCCAATTGATAGATATGAGCTAATTTATAGACTCAATGGTCTTCAATAATAATACACATCAAGAAAGCTACATGCTACAAATGTGAAATTTAAACGACAGGAAGAAGGTGCTATGATATGCAAATGATTAGCCTTTCAGACCATTCAGGCAAAGCAGGCGCCGGTAGCGACACCTACAATGTGTTTAAATGAGGAAATTGTTCAGTCGGCTACTCATACACAAATTGCATTTGAACTTTGTTGCCTGGTGAAAAGTTGTTGTGATGCCTCGTGTAAGAAGCAGAAAAGCGTACCAACACGTTTCTGACTTTGATAAAGTTCAAATTGTAGAGTACCGGGTTTGCGGTTTATCGTATCGCAGTATTGCTGCTCGCGTCGGTCGAGATCCAATGACTGCAGAATATGGAATCTATGGGTTCAGGACGGTTACGCGGTGCTGGATCTCAACGGCCCCATATCACTAGCAGCCGAGAAGACAGGTATGTTACCCGCATGGCCTTAATGGATCGTGCAGCTACTTCATGAGCCCTGAGTCAAGAATTGGGGCGTTTGCAAGACAACATGTTTATCTGCACGCACAGGTCGACGACGTTTGCAGCAGCATGGACTCTCAGCTCGAGACCATGGAACTTGAACCGCGCACGTTATATTTCTGGTGTGTTACGACCCGTGGCTCTACCCTTTATTCGAGCGCTGCAAAACACTACGTTTCAACAGGATACTGCACGACTGCATGTTGCCGATATTGTACGGCTCTTCCTTGAATATCGAAAATGTTCGGCTGTTGACCTGGCCTGCATGTTCACCAGATCTCCCACCAATAGAAAGCGTCTGGTCCATGGTTGCCGAGCGATTTGCTCGTCACCATACGCCAATCACTACGGTTGATAAGCTGTGGCATCGTGCTGAAGCTGCATGGGCATCTGTACCTGTACATGCCATCCAATCTCTGTTTGACTCAATGCCTAGGCGCATAAGTGCTGCTATTACTGCCAGAGGTGGTTGTTCTGGGTACTGATTTATCAGTATCTATGCACCCAAGTTTCTTTGAAATGTTAACCACTTGTTATTTCCAATATAATATATTTGCGCAATAAATATCACTTTGTTATCTGCATTTCTTCCTGGTGTAGCAATTTCAATGGCTAGTAGTGTATTTCGGTATATAAAGGGATACATTGTATTTTATTATAATGTAAGCATTACTATTATTTTTATTTATTTTCTTGAGATAACCGGTAAATAATCTAGAAGGTTTTGTACAGCCTACAGTATTTTATTATACACTCATGTCCATAAAATAAGGATAATTCAGAATCACACAGAAATTGAACTCTAAAATAAAAATTTCACCTGTAGAATTATCACATACATCTTGAAGAAGAATATGCAAATTACACGAAACCACCAGATGGCGCGGATAGTACGTCACAATGACGAGTGTAAGAGAGGGGCACATAAGGAATGGTGGCAAAGAAGTAAAATTGTTCACAAGCTCTTTAAAAGCCTTTCAGTGCAATAACCGCATAGTTATGGCACAAAGGAAGCATTTGCATGATTTTTTACGTGGTAGAATTATCGGACGACTGGAATGTGGACGTACTCAGCTGGAAGTATCCGAGGAACTTGGAATCTCCCAGAGTGTCATCTCCAGGCTTTGGCAACGATTCCAAGATGATGGTAATGTGAGTAGGTGTTACAGCACAGGTCGCCCCCGAGTTACAACGCCGAATGAGGACCGGTATTCAGCAGTTACTGCCAAAAAAAGAAACAGACGGAGCACAGCATCAGACGTGTCTCGACAGTTCTCTTCAGCTACCGGTACGACAGTTTCAAGGCAGACCGTGTACAGACGCTTAGGGCACATTGGTCTATATGCTCGTAAGCCTGTCAGATGTGTTCCACTTACCGCAACTCACTGTCACCTGCGATTAACCTGGAGTAGAGAGCATGCATTGTGGACACCGCAACAGTGGTCTTGTGTGATGTTTTCCGACGAGTCCAGGTTTAGTTTGCAGTCTGATTCTCGCCGGACTTTCATATGGAGAGCGCCAGGTACCCGTTACCACCAAGAGAACACCATTGAACGACACCGTTACAGTGGGCAGGATGCCTCGTTTGGGGAGGAATTATTCTTGGTTCCAGAACTGACCTGCATGTACAGAGTGTAACGATGACAGGCCACATTTATCGGGATGTCATTCTGGAACAACATGTACGTTTGTTTCGGGGCGCCATGGGTGCTGAAATTTCTGTTTATCTATGACAACGTTCGTGCTCACCGTGCAAACATTGTAGACGAATGCCTTCAATTGAGGTTATCACCCGTATGGATTGGCCAGCATACTCACCGAACTTGAATCAATAGAGCATGTGTGGGATATGCTTGGCCGACGAATTGCAGGCCGTCAACCCCTCCCACCTCTCAACTGGAACTTCGGAGGGCATTGCTTGATGTGTGGTGTAATATTCCCCAAGATCATATTGATAATTTGATACTCAGCATGCCTAGGCGTTGTAAAGCCTGTATTGCATCGTCCGGGAGACATACTCCATATTAACCATCATACTAACCATGTTATAATTTTTTTTTTTTTGTAAATAGGTTCTTTTTTAAATTTGCTCCAGGGAGTAAAAATCGCGATTTTTATTAATTATGTCAAACATATAGCATCTTTTTTTCTCTTTACCTTTTGTTTAATAAATAGATTTTACAAATAAGTCAAATTTGTTTTGCTTCTGTCTCTTTCTTTGCTTGAACTTCATTATCTTTAATTTAGGGACATGAGAGTAGATTATTATAAAGGAAATTCGAAGAAGACACTAGAAGGTTTTGTACAGCCTCCAGGTTTCGGAGAATACAATTTGAATACCGCTAGTCTAAGGTCTTTCAGTAACTTGATAGCTTTTTAAATTCCTATTGGTCTGAAATTTGTTTTAATATATTCATGAATTAGATTTCTATTCAAAACTATTTAAATGCTTTACCGAAAATTCTTTCTTATAATTTCAAATTTACGAACTAAAATTTTTTAAACAAATAACATAAACGTATATTTAAAATGATGTATACTTCAATTTTAAGTCTTTCACATATATAGTTTATGGTAAGATAAATAAAAAAAAAAAACATTATGTTATGTTAGTTTTTTTTAAATATGAGTAATTAGTTAATTTTAAATGATGTAGTCTTCATCATTATTTTCTACAATTATTCATTTTTAAAATAATCATATATCTTTAGAGTCTTTTATTTCTTTTTTAACATCGAAATTTGGTGTTTTTTTTTATGTTTTTTATTATCTTTTCCGTAAAGGGAAACACAGTAGTAAAAACCAGTGTTTGATTAAAATTTTACGCATTGTACTCAAGTAAAACAAGCATTAAATGATGCGTACATCAATAATTAATACAATCGTGGAAATAAAATCGCCAATCAACTGCAATAAAACAGAAAAAGATCTATTGAGCTACGAAAGCTATTTATATAAAAAAGCAGAGGGGAAATATTCGGGGGAAAAAGGAGAAAAAAAAAACACCTCTTAGTTTTTTCAGTAATTGTTCGATTCCATCCAATGAAGCTTCTTAATAGACCTGGAAAATTCTTTTAGATTAGAAAAGGAATTCTGTATTAATCTCTTAAGTCTTCTTTGGCGATCTTTGCAAGATTGATTCCCCAGCGTTTCTAAATGTGTCGCCAAAGTCGCCAAGCGCAAAATGTTGATTTGGCGATTTTGCCAAGTGCCTATTATATGTAGGAAAGTGTACATAAAAAAAAGTCATGCAAAATATGTAGCAGCGTACATGTACATGTTTTTTAAAGAATCAATTTATTTTAACTAATAAAAAAAAAAAAAAACGTAAATTAGATTAAATAATTATAAAAACTAGTAGTTAGCTAAAAGCGATTTTATGCAAAAACTACAAGGAATTTCATATTTTCTAAAGGCAATATTCTTTTATTTCACAATTTTTGAACAATTTTCTTCCAACAGTTACTGAGAGAGTATTCTTTTATAATTATAAATCTCCATATGAGTCATCTTAGTTAACAATAAGTTGTTTATTTTGATAACCTTTTTTGAACACATATATTGTTTTGCCGTATTTAATCATCAGCATAAGTTTTTATTAAAGTGATAGGAAACTTAAAAATTTAAATTAAACATTTTAATTTTAGACATGAGACAAAAAGGAAAGATATATATTTTTATCGCTATATTTCTTATATTTATCTTCATATAAAATCATAAAAGTCGGCATAAGTTGTTCTATTTGGATCATTTTATTCTTCATAGAATAGTTTTTAGATAATATTGTAGTACATTGTTGTATAATTTATATATAATTATATAGTTAAATTGAAGTACTTTTTTTTTTATTGTTTTCTCGTTTGAATTTGAGAATAAATAATTAAAAACTGCTGTTGTGTTTACACTCTTAAAAAGAAAATGAACATGTAACAACTAAAAATTAGCTGATACTAAAATTTTATGTCATTTTAAAATTTAGATTAAACAAACAGTGATATCATGAGGAATAATTTAACTTAAAATTTATACATAAAAAGCTCAAATTAAATAAAGAAAATTCAGAACTTTGTTTTTGAACATAAAATAATTTTGTATTTAAAAAATATATATATATGCTTTTTATTCATATTGTTGTAAGTATTTTTTTTATCAGTTTATGCTTGGTAAGGAAATTAACCATTTATAAGTTAATTTTTGAAAAACATTATTTTCATTATTATATAAATAAATTAACGAATTTGCTAGTTGCCTTTATTAATATTCAAAAGAAAACATCAATGCCTTCATATAGACATACATTCATCAACGATATGAATAAATACACAATTTATTAATTTTGTTACAAATATTTTTACCACAATTTTTTTTTTTTGTTAAAGTGTTTAAAAATTAATAATTTTTCAAAATAAGTTTTTATTAATAAATCAAAGAACATCTTATTGTTCCAGTTAATATCAAAAAAGGAATAGGGGTTAGACTTTTTAAAATATATATTTCTAATTATTTGAAATCACAAAATGTAGATAAATTACCCCTTAAATTAATTCCTTAAAATAAATTCAGCTATAACAAATGTAAAAATTTATATTAAATCCAAAATATATAATACATAACGGAATAATTTTTTAAATAAATTCATAAGTATTTTCCAAAGTGAATACATTTTAATTGCATTTTATACCATTACAAGGAACAAATTATTTCAATTATAGCATTCAATCCAAAATGAATAATGTGCAGTATATTCTCAGAAATTAATTTATTCCGAAACACTTTTCTAATTCAATTGATCCCAAAACAATTTTTCAAATAGTTATCTTCGAGATTTTTTTTTTTTTTCAAATACAACACATTAATCATTTTTCAAAAACGAGCTTATCGAATGTTTTAGTCTCTGGTTTGCAAAAGCGAGAAAATTGCTGCCAGTAAAATCACAACTCTCGTAATCAGTTCTCGGGAAATACCATCGTTCCAGTTTAAATCGATTAAACATACATGCATATTAGTTATTTTTTAGCTCCTTGGAGGTATAACTCGATCTATAATGAAAAACTATAATTTTTTATGAATAAATTAATGAATATCTTGTTAATCCAATTAATAGCAAAAAGGAAGTTAGACTTTTAAATTATATATTTCAAGTTATAGGAAATCACAAAAAAGTAGATAATTTTTTTCATGTTATAATTAACAAATGTAAATTTATATTAAACCCAAAATATATAATGCTTATTGGAGTTATTTTTTAAATAAATTGAATCATAAAAAATGTAAATTTATATTAAATCCAAATTATATAATACTTATTGAGTTAATTTTTAAATAAATATGGTTATAAGATTAAATCCAAAATATATAATATTATTGGAATTATTTTTTAATTAGAATTGGAATTTTTGGGGAATTTTTTTTTTGTATAATTAACAAATGTAAATTTATATTAAATCCAGAATATATAATGTTTATTGAATTATTTTTTAAATAAATACAATTATAAAAAATGTAACTTTATATTAAATTTAAAATATATAATACTTATTAGAATTATTTTTTAATTGGCATTGGAATTTTTTTGCGGAATTTTAATTGATTTGTAATTTTGTAATTTTTTGATGTTATAATTAACAAATGTAAATTTATATTAAATTCAAAATATATTTGAATTACTTTTTTAAATATATTCATAAGTATTTTTAAATTTAAATTTATTGATAAACTGTAAATTTATATTAAATCCAAAATACATAATGATTATTGAATTACTTTTTAAATAAATTCATAAGTATTTTTCAAACTTAATGTATTTTAATTTCATCTTATCCCTTTAAAAAGAATATATTATTTGGATTATGGCATTCAATTCAAGATGAATAATGTGCAACAACAGTATAATCTCAGAAATTCATTAATTTCGAAAACACTTTTCTAATTAAATTGATCCCCAAGCAATTTTTTAATAGTTTATCTTCGAGAGTTTTTTATAAAAGCAACGCATTAATCATTTTTCAAACAGCGAGTTCATCGAATATTTCGCTTCTGGTTTGCAAAAGCGAGGAATTTGCAGCCTCTAAAATCAAAACAACTCGTAATCAATTACCGCGAAATACAACCGCTCTAGTTTACAACGATTAAACATACATGCATATTGACTATTTTTAGCACCATCGAGGTATAATGAAAAACTACAATTTTTTTGAATAAATTAACGAATATTTTGTTGATCCAATTAATAGCAAAAAAGGAATATGACTAGACTTTTAAATTATATATTTCATATTATAGGAAATTACAATATGTAGATAATCTCTCCCGACCATTTTTTTAAATAAATTCATTTATAACAATTGCAAATTTATATTAAATCCAAAATATATAATACTTATTGGTATTAGTTTTTAAATAAAGTCACCTTTAATAAATGTTAATTTGTATTAAATCCAAAATATATAATACTTATTGAATTATTTTTTAATTAGAATTGCAATTTTTTTGTGGAATTTTGGAATTTTATTTTGATGTTATAATTAGCAAAATGATAATTTATTATGAAATCCAATTTTATTAACAAATTATCACTAAACTCAAAATCATTTAATTTAAATTTATCTTAAATCCAAGATATACTATGCTTATTGAAATTATTTTTTTAATAAACTCAATTATAACGAATTTAAAGTTTTAATAAATTAAAAATATATAATGCTTATTCGAATTATTTTTTAATTCTTATTGAATTGTTTTTGGGGAATTTTAATTGGAATTGGAATTTCAATAATTGGTTGCTAAATTGGTTGGTTATTATTTTTGGTTGTTATAATTAACAAATGTAAATTTCTATTAAATCCAAGATATATAATGCTTATTGAATTATTTTTAAATATATTCATAAGTATTTTCGCAAACTTAATGTATTTTAATTTCATTTTATTTCATTACAAATAACGAATTATTTGAATTATCGCATTCTAAACAAGATGAATAATGTGCAACAGTATAATCTCAGAAATTCATTTATTTCGAAAACACTTTTCTAATTAAATTGATCGCAGAACAATTTTTTAATAGTTATCTTTGGTTTTTTTTTTTATAAATGCAACGCATTAATCATTTTTCGAACAGCGAGCTCTGGTCTGCAAAAGCGAGAAAATTACAGCCTCAAAATCACAACAACTCTCGTAATCAATTCTCGAGAAATACCATCGCTCTGGCTTATATCGATTAAACATACATGCATATTAGCTATTTTTAGAACCATCGAGGTATAACTACAACTCAACAACGATGTCTTCGTAAATGAAAGGCAAATCTAACAACATTTTACTCCACGCAGAACTGTTGACATTTTCGTTTATTCAGTGCGCCATTTTCTTTTTCCTTTCTGTAAACTTATTACCGTCGGAGCAAAATAAATTTTATGACATAAAATTCCCTTTTAGGTTTATTAGAATCCTTATTTCCTAGAATAAATTTCACCGTTATCTTTTAACATTAAAGGCAGTTTTACAGTTACAGTTTATATTTGATGAGCACGAGATATAGAATTTCCCATAAAAGTTTTTTAAAAATCATCAGAAAAGACTTTCTTCGAAATTCGACTGAAAATGTTTTTCAAAAGGTTTGAGTTTTTAGATTCGCAAACATGGATTATTCACTTTTTTTTTTTTTTTAAAAATTATGTTCTCTTTAATAAAAAGGGAAATGATTTTTTTTTCTATACGTTTATGAATGAAATTTTTCATGGAATTTTTTTTAAGATGAAAATATTTTTCTAAAAATTTTTTTGTATTCGTTATTAAAATATTATATATAATATAATTACGAGTAATTTTTAATGAAACAATTCCAAAATTTCTCTTGTTTCACTTACTATGTTACATAAAATGTTTAAAAAAAGTGTTATTTTTTTCTAAATATTTTGAAAATAAGAATGAACAATTATGTTATAAAAATTTCGAATGAATATTTAAAAAAATATTCTACTGCTTTTTTTTCTTCAAAACAGAAAGCTCTTATATTTATTTACTTTTTGAATATTCATACAATAAAAAACATCGAATTTTTAACAAAAATATGCATTATAAATGCTTTCGTTATGTTTATTGGAATCGTCACAATAACAAAATTTTAAAAATAATTCTTTATTTTCAAAACTTTGATTAACCCTTATTTTTTATGAACTTTATTCAAATGATTGACTTTAAAATTCAATTTTTTTTTTTTTAAAAAAATTATAATTATTTTTTTTTCAAAATTACGAAACAAATAATTTTTTTAAACAAATGGATTTTTAAGAAAAAAATACCTTTATCTATGTTCAAGAAAAATTGAAGTATTTTGTTCTGATTAATTACAAATAAAAAAATTTTCTTGATATTGAAGAATTTTCTCAGGGTTAAACATATTTAAAATGAATAATAATGTTAATGTTAATATTAAAATAATGTTTTTCTAAAACTGTCTTATTTATAATATTCAGTAATTAAATTAAAACTTTATAGCATTTTTATTCTTGAAATAATATAGAAAATTTTTTATCCTGTCAATAAATTATTTTAAATTCAATCAACGTTTACAGAGCCATAATGACTTTTTAATATTATGAAAAATTTTACAGTTATAGTTCATATTTGATAAGCACGAGATATAGAATTTCATGCTGCCGTTAAAATAAACTCATCAGAAAGGCTTTCTTCGAAATTCGACTGAAAAAATGCTTTTTCAAAAGGTCTGAGCTTTTAGATTCGCAAACGTAGATTAATCGCTTTTTTTAAAAAATTATGTTCTCTTTAATAAAAAGGGAAATGATTTTTTTTTCTATAAGATTATGAATTAATTTTTTTTCACGGAAATTTTTTTAAGATGAAATTATTTTTGAAAAAAATGTTTTTCATTTTTTATTTTTTATTATGAACTTATAATAATTATGAGTAATTTTTAATAAAATATTTTCCAAAATTTCTCCTGTTACATTTATTGTTCTACACAAAAATGTTTAAGAAATATTTTTTTCTAAAAATTTTGAAAATAAGAATGAACATTTGTGTTATAAAAAAATTCAGTTGAATATTTAAAAAAAAAATGTTCCTTTGTTTTTTGTTTTTATCAAAATGGAGAGCTTTTACTATTATTATTTACTTTTTTTTGGTTATTTATACAATAAAAACATTGAAACTTTCACAAAAATACGCATTATTAATGTTTTTGTAATGTTTATTGTATTCGTCAAAATAATAAAAATTTAAAAATCATTCTTTATTTTCAAAACCTTGATTAACTCTTATTTTTGATGAATTTGAAAGAAATTTTCAAAATTGCAAAAACATAACTTTTTTCAAACAATTGGAATTTTTATGAAAAAATTAAAATAATACTTTTTACTTTACGGTTGTAATAGTTTTAATACAGTACTGTAGTAGTTTTTACAGTAGTAATAAGTTTGTTATTTTGCAATAGTAAATAATACTTTTTTTTTACTTATGAATACTTTTTTTAGGAAAAAAAAATTCCTTTATCTATATTTTAGAAAAATTTAATGATTTTGTTCTGATTAATTACAAATAAAAAATTTTCTTGACATTGAAGAATTTTTTAGACTATTAAATATATTTAAAATAAAATATAAATATTTTTGTACTTATTGTTAATGGGTATAATGAAGGATTTTTATATGATTATAAAATAGTGGAATTTGCATTGGTCTTGAGAAGAGAAATCAAAAGAGACTCCTTTATTTTGTGAAAAATTAAACTTTTTTTGTAAAACTGTTTTATTTTATAATATTCAGTAGTTAAATTAAAACGTAATAGAAAAATTTTGCCTGGTTTCGAAATTTTATAGCCTAGTTTCATAATAGACTAACCGAATCACAGGGTTGCATAAATTTTGTTTATTTCGTATGTTTCAATTCTTAAAATTATTTATCCGTTGGTGCATCAGTTTGATTATGATCAGCACAAGACACATACAACAATCACAAAACAAGTAATATAAAAAAAAAAATTAAAGTCAATTCCTACTTTTTTTCACTCTATTGTAGAAAGTCCTTTACAAATAAAGTTGAAATTTTCCTCTTACATCTGGCACCATCTATTATTAGATACATGTAACTTAAATCTAAAAAAAAACTAAAATTAATTAATTACATTTAATTACTGAATTAATATTTGAAAAAACTGCATTAACATCCAGTGTCATCCACTACAAGTTAAAAAAAAATGTATTTGAACTTGAGTGGACGAATAAAAAGTATTTTAAGAACGATTGAAAATTTGAACAAGAAATATATAGGGAGAGTGTGAAGTAATAGTAGGAATTGAAAAAAATAAACAAAATAAAAATAATAATAATAATCAATACAATAGGCCGAAAACTTGAGAACCGAAACCAGAGGTTTTGAAAAATTTAAACAGTAATTTCGTCTAATAAATAATTTAAAAACATCTTTTTTAAAAATAATCGTCTGCGCCGATTGCATGTTATCAATAAAATACAGAATTTAATTTCAAAACAAAACTCATAACAACAATATTAAAAAAAATAAAAAATAAAAAAATTATAACATTCAAACGATTTTTCTATCTTTGAGAAATCTGATTTTTACTTTGAAATAAAATTGTCTTTGCTTTCATCAGACGATCTTTTTGGAATACTCTTTTACATGAATTATTTAATTTTATAATTATTAACTCGTTAAATAAATTTAAATAAATAATTTATATGGAACTACTTTTGAAAGAAATTTAAATAAAACTTACTTAAAAAAAAATTCTCGATTCTGAAAAAAAAAGTCTATTTAAAAACTTTACAAATTAAACGGCAAAAATTATGTAATATATTTTTTTATCATCATGTGATTTAATTTCCGTCTTTTGCTAAAATAATTAAATTAACTTAAAACTCAAACGCTTTTTATAAATAAAGACTGCTGTATAATAAAATGATAAATTATGATCAAGATACGTCAGGCAAATGTTTAGAAATTTATTATTAAATTAAATTAAAATGAGAAATAAAACGCAGATTATAGAAATTAATAAAGAAAGTACTACAAGTAAAAAAGCAAGACTAATTTTTTAGAGTAATACTTGTATACCAGTATTAAATTATTTAAAAATACTAGTTAATTTAATTGATTAGCATATATCCGACATTTATAATATCTTTAACTAAATGTTATAAAATTATTATGCACTATTTATATAATTAGTGGTTTTTTTCGTTAAATAAATTTAATCAAAATGTTTGCTGTTAACCTTTTTCTCGATTACATTTTATTTTAATTCAAAAATATTTTTGATGAAACCACCTTGAAATGGTTCATTTATCCTCAAATTGTTCCTTTAGAAAATTTGGGGAATTTTTAATAATTTTTCTTAATAAAAATACGTATCAATATAAATCTAACATTACCTTTACTACATTTACCTTATAGATGGATATCTCTTGACGGAATAATAATCTTTACCAGAAGTATAGTTTCGGCAAAAGCATAAAAAATGTATAGGATGATCATTAAATCAGGCCGAAGTTAATTGGAGCAATATAACATCAGATTTCGTCATTAGGTCTTACAGATCTTGCAATTACGAGCATTGTATTGTAAGGAAAGTATTGTAAGTGTAGTGTAACGAAAGCATTTTCTGCTTTTCTCTTTTGTATGTCTACTGTATCAGTCGCTTTTCCTCCCAAAGGCTAAACTACACTCACTAAATGGAAAAATGCCTTACTAGAGTCTTTTTAAGAATACTTTTTATAGTTCTGTAATGTACGAGAACAAAAATAATTAGCAACAACTACTCAATGTGCTGCTAATAATAAAAAGAGTGCTTTTAATTGCAGTTTGATTTTTTATTCATTTGATAAAAAAATTAACTGCAATGATTTCGTCCCTGCAATTACCGAGAAACGTAATAGACATTCCGAATTCTGGAAAGGGTGGGTCTAAAATAAAAGGTTGTCTTGTTTTTCTAACTAAATATTGGACATTTTTGATCTGAAGTCATTTATTTTTAGAATAACAGAGTTGTTTTAACAGATTCAATGATATCCAAGGGATAGCATATAGGAACTATAGTATGCTTTTTGTGATCTATGCTTTTTGTTGTCCAATTGCACAAAAATATTTTCAGGAGAAACTATTTTGTGCAATTGTAACAAATTCAAAGAGTGGAGTTTGTTCATTTTCATTTTTTCCAAGTCCATCAAAAATAACTTCTGGCCAATGGATTCCTTTGCATGTTTTTTCTTGCATTTAAAAGGAAATAATAATTTATAAACGAAATCTAACGTAGAAGCATTCATTAAAAGTTCAATTTCCTTGTGTCAACAAATTTGATTGAAGTTCCCTTTACAAATGCAGCGCTTTAAGATAGATTACAGAAAACAGGCGAAAGAAATATACTTAAAAGGAAAGGAAAGGAATTAAGCAAATAAGATGCATACGGATAGATTACAGAAAGCATAAAAATGTATAGGTGATCGAAATCTTGCTGAAGTTAATTGGATCAATATAACATCAGATTTCGTCATTAGGTCCTATAGATCTTGTAATTACGAACATAATTGCAAGAGTGTATTATAAGGATAGTATTTCTCCAATTTTCTCTTTTGTATGCCTTGTATATCAGATGAATTTCCTCCCAAGTGCTAAACTGCAGCACTAGATGGAAAATACCTTGTGTCTTTTAAGAGCAGGTTTATAGTTCTGTACCATACGAGAAAATAAAGTAATCACCAACAAAACTAAATGTGCTGCTAATAGTAAAGAGGGCTTTTTAAGTACACTATTCAATTAAAAGAAACAAACTGCAGTGATTTATTCCGTACAATTACCAAGAAATCTAATAGACATTTCAAATCATTGAAAATGATTTATCTAAAATAAAAGTTGCATTGTTTTAGCAAATATTGGACAATTTTCATCTGAAGTCATTTATTTTTTCCAATACAGGATTTGTAACAGATTCAACAACCAACCAACAGATTCAATAACCAGCAATCCAAACCACCAACAGATTCAACAAACAACAGCACAAGATATATCATATAGGATCTATTATCATGAAATTATTTTGTGCAACTGGAACGAATTTAAAGATTGGCGTCGTTTGCTTTCGACTTCTTCATAGCCCATCAAAAATATTTTATGGCCAAGAAGTTAATGTGCTGTTTTTTTTAATTTAAAAGGAAATACTGATTTATTAACGAAATTTCACGCATAAATATTCATAAAAAAATATTCTATCAATATGTGTTCAAATGTTTCATTGGAAATAATTTTACAAATACAACGCATTAAGATGGATTATTAAATGTAGGCAGAAAGCATATAAAGTTGTAGTAGTAGCAGTAGCATTCATAAAAAGATCATTTTCCTATTAATATGTGTTGACAAGTTTCATTGGAAATAACCTTTACAAACGCAACGATTTAGTTTGGTTTGGTTCGTTGCTCCACGGCCATCTTGTGCACACATTAGGCTAATTAGACAGGGACCTGCAGTTTAACGTGGATTACATACATACATGCCACCGCCAGGTGCAACGCGTTTAAATGGATTATTGAATCCAGGCCAAAGCATATAAATTAGTGGTAGTAGCAGTAGCATTCGTAAAAAGGTCATTTTCCTATCAATTTGTGTTAAAAGCTTTATCGTAAATAATCTTTACAAATGCAACGCTTTAAGATATATGCTTTCTGTCTACATTCAATAATCTAAAGTAGTGATAGTTGCAGTAGCATTCATCAAAAGACCACTTTCATATCAATGTGGCGGCCTGATACCCAATTGGTTAAATCTCTGGTCTTTGGTACCATAAGCTTCAGGTTCGAATAATGGCGATGCCATGGATGTTTGTAGTGGTTCGAAATGCACTTTTAAGCCGCAGGGTCTCGGTCTCCTATGATCGTAGAGTGTCACAGGGCCCAATCAGACTTCTTCTCCCCCATCTCCTGATGTACATGGCCAACTGGCTAGCACTCTGTCTGTTGGTACCGAAGGCTTCAGGTTCGACTCCTGGTGGAGGCATGGATGTTGGTGGTAGAGAATCCACGTTAAATTGTAGATCTCGATCTATTTAGTCTAAGTGTGCATAAGATACGTAGACTGAGAAACCAAACCAAACCAATCTCACCCACATCATTTCTCAAACTGTAAAAGGCAACTCAGATCTAGGCATAGTGATGTAGTGTGGTGCAGTAATAAAAGTAGTAGTAGTGATTCGGAATCCACGTTAAGCTGTAGTTACAGGACTAATTAGCCCAAAGTGTGCACAAAATGACCGTAGAGTGTCAAACCAAATTTATCAAATGTTACAATTTTCATTGCAAATAACCTTTAAAAATGCAACTGTTTAAGATAGATTGTTCACTTAAAGGAAAAGAAAAAAGAGGAACTAAACAAAAGATGCGCCACATAAAAGAATTATTCATAAATAACAACAACATTCCTTTATGTTTTTATCAAAATTTTTACGTCCATTGTAATTTATAGCAGGAAGTGGAATATTCAACTATAATCTTTTTCAAAAAACGTGGGTTAAGATATTCGCTCCTAAAAGATGTTTTGACAATTTACCAGAGCGAAATTTTCATTGGCACCTGAAAAATGTTGCAAGTTTCCGAATACTGGACAATAAATTCTGCATTATTATCTGCGCTAAGGGAAAACCTGAGACCCTAAACAGGTTTAACAGGCAGTTTTCGAATAAAAGGAGGATGTAACATCATCTATCACATAATGATTTTTTTTTTTTTTTATGGTGCAACATTATTTTCTTTACTTTTTTCAGTTTTGGAGATTGAAGGAAAAGGCAGAAATACATTTCTGTAACGCTGTTAACAGTTTGTTTTTTTTTTTTACTGTTTATATATTGAAGTATAAAACAATTTTTTTTTTTTTTTTTGCAGTATATGGCATGGTATTAAATAGAATGAATTATTTTATTTATTTAAAGATGGTAAATTTTTTTATTTACATATTTCTTAAAAATAATTTAAATAATTAATCAAAAAATACTTTTACGGTCATTCATGTGCGCTTTTTTCTTGTGTTTAAAATGAAATAGTAGTTTATTAACGAAATCTCACATATATTCATAAAAAAAATCAATTTCTTTTCGATATCTGTTCTAAGTATCATTGGCTTTACAAATGCAACGCTTTAAGATAGATTATTGAATGTTAAAGTAGTAGTACCAGTAGTAGCATTCATAAAAAAGATAAATTTCTATCAATATGTGTTAAAAAGTTTCATTGGAACTAACATCTACAAATGTAACGCATTAAAATAGATTATTGAATGTAGGCAAAAAGCGTATAACGTAGTGGTAGTAGTAGTAGCATCTTTAGAAAGATATATTTCCTGTCAATATGTTTTAAAAATTTCATTGGAAATAATTTATACAAATGCAATGCTATAAGATGTATTGGTTTTGTCTACATTCAACAATCTAAAGTAGTGATAGTAAACAGCATTTAACAAAGATCAACTTCATATCAATGTGGCGACCTGATAGCCAATTGGCTAGCACTCTGGCCTTTGGTACCATAACCTTCAGTTTCGAATCCCTGGCAGTGCCATGGATGTTTGTTACTGGTTCGGAATATGTGGCGCTCGGTACCACAGGTTTCGGCTTCGAATCCCGACAATGCATGTTTGTAGTTGTTCTGAATCCCCTTTAAGCCTTAGGTCCCGGTCTCCTATGACCGTAGAGTGTCCAGGCAGAGCCCAATCAGGCTTCTCATCCACATCATTCTCAAGCTGTAAGGGCCAACTCAGCTCTAGGCACAGTGATGGGATGTAGCAGTAGTAGTAGTGATTCGAAATCCCCGTTGAACTGTAGGTCCCGGACTAAATTAGCCCAAAGGGTGCACAAAATGACCATAGAGTGTCAAACCAAACCAACCTTCATTGGAAATACCCTTTACAAATAAAAAATTGTAAGATAGATAATTAAAAGTAGGTAAAAATAATTTGCTTAAGAGAAAAGGAACTAAACAAAAGATCTGCCACATAAAAGAATTATTCATAAATAACAACAACATTCCTTTATATATTTATCAAAATATTTTACGTTCATTGTAATTATAGCAGGAAGTGAAATATTCAACTACAATCTATCTTTTTTTTTTTTTCGTGGGTTAAGATATTCGTTCCCTAAAAGATGTTTTGACAATTTACTAGAGTGAAATTTTCATTGGCACCTGAAAAATGTTGCAAGTTTCCGAATACTGGACAATAAATTCTGCATTATTATCTGCGTTTAGGAAAACCTGAGACCTAAACAGGTTTAACAGGCAGTTTTCGAATAAAAAGGAGAATGTAACGTCATCTATCACATAATGATTTTTTTTTTTTACAGGGTGCAACATTATTTTCTTTACTTTTTTTTTTTAAGTTTTAGAGATTGAAGGAAAAGGCAGAAATAAATTTCTTCAACGCTGTTAACAGTTTATTATTTTTTATTGTTTGTATATTGAAGTATAAAATACTTTTTGTAGTACTATATGACATGGTATTAGAGAGAATGAACTATTTAAATTTTTTTAAATATGTAAATTTTATTTTACATATTTTAAGAAATACTTTTAAAATATGTAAAATTAAAAGTTTTTTAAATAACTTTTAAGTAAACTATTAAGATTTTAAAAAACGGATTAAGTTTTAAGTAAACTGTTTTAAGTTAACTATTATATAAGTTTAAAAAAAAAAAAAAATACTTTTAAACTTATTTAAGTATTAATTTTAAACTTTTTTTATTTCACATATTTTAAAAATAATTTTTTATAGTTAAAATAAGTTTAAACTTCAGTTTTTATTATAACTTATAATGTAAATGTTATTGTGTAAAATATAATATTATTGTGTGTGTTTAACGTATTTTTTTTTTAAATTTAAAACTGTTTTTGAAAGAATTTTTTTTTATATAAATCTATCTTATAATGACTAACCAAAAATTATTAAAATATTTTTGATAAATTTAAATTAATGGAAAATTCAAATTTAAAGGAATGAAACATTCAAGCTTAAATTAATGAAAACTTCAAGTTTAAATTAATGAAAACATTCATGTTTAAATTAATGAAAAAATCAAGTTTAAATTAATTAAAAATTCAAGTTTAAATTAATTAAAAATTCAAGTTTAAATAGAAATTTGCCTACAAAACAGATGTGATGAAATATTTTATTAAAAATCTCAGTCATATTTAGGATTTAGCATGTTTTAAATTTTCCTGTTTGTTCAATTTCAGATATTATAGTTTGAAATAGGTTTACATAATTTTTGATGGATAAGTACAACTTTTGCAAAATGATTATTATTTGCATTCTTTATATTTACATTTATTTCAAACTAAAAGATAAAATTTTACAGAAATCTGACGAAAAATTATTATGTCTGTTGACGATTTTAAAATATTAATTTAGCAGACGATATTAATCTATAGAAAATATATTTATTTTTATTTTCCAGTTTATTTTACCAAACGAACTTTCTTTCTCCGAAAAAAAATATGTTGTTTAAGAAAGATACTTTATCGTATTTTGTTAAATTAGAACACAAATTCGAATTTTTATTGAAAATATTTCCCAATTTTGTTTGTTTAGTACATATTTTATGTTTTAATATTTATTTTTCTGCTGCAAGGAATGGAACAGACTATCGTGGAGATGTGTAATATACATTTCAACAAATTGGGAAAAAAAATTGACATGTGTATGAGAACGGATTTGGTGGAAAAAGTTAAACATAGAATGTAAAAATTACTATTTCTTTTGAAAATTTTTTAGAAAAACCTTCTTAGTTTTGCTATAATTCTGTAATGTTTTGATATCAAAATTAAATTTTTTATTTTAATTAAAATTACCGAATATATTAGTATGGTATTTGCTAAAAGTATCTAAAAATATTCTCTGGCAGGCATTTACTGAAATATAAAACACAAAATTTATTATTAGAGTGGCATTATAATAAATGCTTCACTTACAATAGTTTACTCGTTGATATAGATCAAAGTGTCAAAGTTAACATCTAAGCTGCGTGTGAGCTGAATATTGAGTAGATTTTATGATGCATTTAGAAAATTACTTTTTCTTTCAAAGGTAATGATTCAGTAGTGGAGTCTACAATGGAACTTGAATCAACTATTAACAAAATGGTTCTTTACTGAAAATGAGATTATGAGTTTATATATCAAATAATAGAGGTAGTGTTACTCGCGTCTGTAACATTCTTCAAGCTACACGTGTCCCTTGGGTAGTGCTAAATGAGTGACAGCGGCGCAATCTAGCTTATGGCATAAAGCCTAACTGTATTGCCAGCTGCATTAGAAGAACAACAACATATAAAATAATAGTTTAACTTATAAAAAACGAACTCAAAAATGCGGTTTATTGGAAAATAATATGGTAAATAAAATAATAAAGAATAAAACCTTCCTTACGACAAAAGTCAAAATAACTTTTGGAAACCAAAATAACTTTTTCCCACAGTTAGAAACGTTTTATTTTGGTATATAATAATTAGCAGAGATTCTGATTTATACCACTGCATGCTTAACTCAGTGATCTCATATATAAAGCAGATAGATATATCTGCTCAAAGATATCTCCTATATAAAGCAGATTGTGACATTAATTATCATTTTCGTTCGTTGAAAATTTAAAAAAAATACTTAACAGGCCCTGATGACCGAGTGACAAGCGCTCAGTTACTGCTGTTATGGCATGTTACGGCTTCGACTCCCGTCTGTGCAATGGATGTTTGTAGAGGTTTTAAATCCGCTTTGAACCGTAGATCCCTGCCCTAGTTTGACTGTTTGGCGTAGGGCGGACAACACTATCCCGTGAAACGTCAACGTCACGGAGCCAAGTCAGACTTCTAACTACGGGTGATCTATCACAATACAAGCTTCCCACCCTTTTCCATTCTTCCAAGAGACCACATGGGTTTTTGGACTTGATCTAGATAGTGCTGTTTACCAAGTTGGATAAGAAACAACAACAAGAAATACTTAACATTTTCAAATGACACTTTTTTGTATCTTTATTGTGCATTTATAACAAAATAAATTTATTAATGAAAACAGGAGAACTTAAGTGTTCATGTTTATAATAAACTTTCAAATCAGATTATGCTTACTTGCAGAGTTGCTTTACTTCAGAATCTATGATGTTTGAATGATCACAGTAAAATTTTTGATTTTCTTGCTTATATTTCCACTAATAATTAAGTGGTTAAGAGGTAAAGTTTCTCCAAAAATAAGAATTTTCTAATTGTATACAACCTCCACACATTTGATTTCGTTACTTGAATAGAGAACGAAAAAATTGACCACTACAAATTCGTGCATTTTATTTTTATATACATAGAAAGTTAGCCCAACTGTACGTTTAGTAATTTTCAATACTACGTTACGTTTAGTAATTTTCAATACTACGTTACGTTTAGTAATTTTCAATACTACGTTACGTTTAGTAATACTACGTTTCAATACTACGTACGTTTAGTTATTTTGTTATCTTATGAATAAGAATTTTTTTTCCGTTTCTTGAGTACCTGTTTTTATTATAGATTGTTCAATTTCGTCCCATTTAATAGTAGTAGTATTTAATGGGACAATTTCCTAACATGTTATCACAAATTATGTAAATGGAATCACTAAAAAATGATCGGATTTTTCACTGAATTTCCTAACATATCCTTTATTTAACTTCATTCAACAATAAAGATACATTCTATTTGTTCAGAGTAATTGAATTATGGGTTCATCACTGTGAGTTAGTAGAGAGTTTTTGCATAACGTTTTTTTTATCGTGCGGTATTTTTTTCTCCCTAGCGCGCATGCTCAGAGGAAATATTATTACAGATACGCATGCGCAATTTCCTATGAGCATGCGCGATAGGGAGAAAAAGCTAACGGACGATAAAAAAACGTTATGCAAAAAATCTCTAGTATCAAAACGCCAGAATATGGAGTGGGAATATTCTGGATTTCCAACGAAGAAAGAAATCAAGACTGGGCAAATCAGTAAATAACGCTATGTTAACTGTTTTTAGGAAAACAAAAAAGACATGGAAAAAGGAACTATGATAAACAGTGCCAATTACAGTGAAATATTGAAAAAGAAATTAAAGTCAGCAACTGGCCGCAAATGCCGAGGTCTGTTGTCGAAGTAAGTTTGTTATTAGAACATTTTTTGCGTAACGTTTTTATCGTCCGATATTTTTTCTCCCTATCTTGCCATATATTCTCCATATCTGAAATAATGTTTCCTGTGAGCATGCGCCCTAGGGAGAAAAATATCGGACGATAAAAAAAAGTTATGCAAAAACTCTTTATTGTATGGCAATGCACGGCCACATACGACTCATCATACCATTGAAATCATCAACATGTTTGTGAGATTGCCAATTTTCCTCAGAACTTCGATGTACAAAATGCGATACAAAAGTGGTTTCACGACCAATAGGAAACCTTTTATTTGGAAAGAATACGCAAGCTGACGATTACGGAATACTTGCTGACTATTGAGCAAAATGCTTTGATAAGAAGGGAGATATATACACTGAAGTGACAAAAGTCATGGGATACCTCTTAATATCGTTTCGGCCCTCCTTTCGCCCGGCTAAGTGCAGCAACTCGACGTGGCATGGACTCAACAAGTCGTTGGAAGTCTTCTGCAGGAATATTGAGCCATGCTGTCTCGATAGACGTCCATAATTGTGAAAGCGTTGATGGTGCAGGATTTTGGGCACGAACAGACCTCTCGATGATGTCCCATAAATGCTCGATGGGATTCATGTCGGGCGATCTAGGTGGCCAGATCATTCGTTGGAATTGTCCAGAATGTTCTTCAAACCAATCGCGAACAGTTGTGGCCCGGTGACATGGCGCATTGTCATCCATAAAAATCCCATCGTTGTTTGGGTACAGGAAGTCCATGAATGGCTGCAAGTGATCTCCAAGTAGATGAACATAAGCATTTCCAGTCAATGTTCAGTCCAGTCGCACCAGAGGATCAAGTCCATGCCATGAAAAAACATCCCACACCATTACGGAGCCACCACCAGCTTGAACAGTGCCTTGCTGACAGTTTGGGTCCATGGCTTAGTGGGGTCTGCGCCACACTCGAACCCTACGATCAGCTCTTACCAACTGAAATTGTGACTCATCGGACCAGGCCACGGTTTTCCGTTCATCTGGGGACCAACCGATATGCTCACGTGCCCACGAGAGTCGCTGCAAGCGATGTCGTTCTGTCAGTAAAGGCACTCGAGTCGGTCTTCTGCTGAATAGCCCAAGAAAGCCAAATTTCTCCGCACAGTTCTAACAGACAAGTGCCTTGTACGTCCCACATTGATTTCTGCGGTTATTTGACGCAGTGTTACTTGTCTGTTAGAATTTACGACTCTTTGCAGACGTCGCCGGTCCCGGTCGTTAAGTGCAGGCGGTCGACCACTACGCTGTCCATGGTGGGATGTTATGCCTGAAATTTCATACTCTCGGCACACTCTTGACACAGTGGATCTGGGAATGTTGAATTCCCTAACGATTTCCGAAATGGCATGACCCATGCGTCTAGCTCCAACTAACATTCCGCGTTCAAAGTCTGTTAATTCCCGTCGTGCGGTCATCATCACGTCAAAACCTCTTCACATGAATAACTTGAACAGAAATGAAAGCACTGCGCATTTATACCTGTTCTACGCGATGCTACTGCCATCTGAAAATTTGCATATTGCTATCCCATGACTTTTGTCACTTCAGTGTAGATATATATATGTATATGATGTGCATAATGAAACCTTGATTTCATGTATATAACTATGCATATAAATATAAATATAAATTCAAATACCGTCATGTGTAGATAAGTTTTGACTTATCCTTGTATGATGCTTAAAATTGGTGTTTCATGTTCGTGACATTTCAAATAAGATATAGAACGTAATAATAATTGAATCCTTCGGCGCCATTTCTCTAACTAATGTGTAGCGGCCTGATGGTCTTTGGATAACACAGGCTTTCAGGTTTGAATCCTAACGATGTCATGGCTTTTTGTTAGTGGTTCGGAATCCACGTTAAATTGTAAGTCTCGATCTAATCAGTCTAAAGTGTTCAAAAATTACTGTGAAGCGACAAAAGAAAATCTAACTAATGTGTGTTAAAGATTCCTAAAATCTATGGATCTGGGATGCGTCTTAAGTAATCAACACAAAATTAAACAAAAATATTGCATAAAAATTCCAGATACATAATATAAGTTTTTCGAAAATTTTGTGATATAAAAGAAATAAGTACTTTTCTCTCAAATTATTGTACGTTTTTACAATAAGCAAAAAAAAAAAAAAATTTAATTTATGTTGGGAAAACGCAACGTAATTTTTAATGAGTAATTTTCGTAAAATAATCGCAATGCTAAAGGCAGTTTTCATGACAATGGATGCTTGTTTATACAATGATAAAAAATACTTAGCTAAATATCTGCAAGTTAAGTGCTTATTTTTTATTCATTCAATCACTCAATTCTCTTTTGGAAAAAGTCTCTTCAAATTTTCATAAATCTTAAATAATAATTTTTTTTTACCATTGTGCTTTTACTTCTAATAGAAGGAGAATCGACTTATAATGCATTATCATTTCATTAGAAGTAAAAGCAAAAAGTAAGTGTTGTTTAAGCCTAATACAAACGTTTCACTCCTTAAATTAACAGGGCAACATAAATAAATTACTAAAATATTTCGAGACAAGCTAATAATTAATAAAAATGCATAAAAATAATAATCCTGAAAGAAATTAAGTTGTTTACTTTGAATAAAGTGCTCTTTAAAAAAGCAACTGTCTCATTAATATTTTCGTAGAAAGCAAAATTTGCGTAACAGGTAATTTGCTTTGGATAATAAAATTTTTAACATAGATTAAACACTAGAAGGCCGTATGTGTGTGTTATTTTCACGAGAACGCGTATAACAAATTTTATAACAAAACCATTATAAAATTCGTGTTGCAAAAATTCTGAAGTGCCTCACATTCAAACTTCTCAAAAGAAGAAAGAGATTGTTCAAGATCTGAAGTGTGCATAAACTTCAGCAATGTGTTAAAAATCATTTAACAAAAGCACGCAAGATTCAAAAAGTTGAGCGGCAAAAATCGTGTAGGCAGATAAAAATAAATTTAAAAAAGAACATAACAATTTAAATAATATATACAATGCCAGGGTGTTAAAACATGTTGTTCAGGAAATTCGTGAATCATGAGAGAGAAACTCAAAGGAAATTAAATATATCCAAAGGTTTGCGTTTTCAAAGAATACGTACTCGATATTATGAACCATTGCAACGTCTCGGTCTACATTAGACCTATAACGGCTTCAAGAAGAGGGTCACTTTCAGATTCATGGAAAAACTTTAATTTTTATTTACAAGCACTATATAAATAATGAACTCTGCATTATTATACAAAGATATGAAAATTAAAAATAACATTTGATCACAAGTGTGCGATTAAATCATAAGTACAGTCCACTCCAAGGTCGTAGATATTTCAGAGTTCTCGTGTCTACGTCGAATCTAATTGCCTGGTTTTCCGCAAATCTTAATTATCATAATGCGTTATAAACGAAACCACAAGGGGCTTACTTTGAAAAACAGGTGGAAACTCTGGCCTATTCAGTGATTTAAGAGATAAAAAAAACACCAACTCGTCGAAGACCTCTTTCTCTGACCGCTCTCCAGATGGGGGATCCTCCTCACTTCTTGTTGGAGTAGACATTTCTCAGCTTGTGGCCTATCACCAATCATTATGGAATAAATCATGGTGTAGTCCATATGCCAATCTGTATTTATTTTGACCTGTGAAGGTCGCGCAGACATTCACCAATTTTATAAATCTCATTATAACTGATACCGAATATCTGCTACCACATTTCAGTAACAAGTTGTTCTCATTATTACGAAACACTAATTGCATTTAATATAACTACCCACAACATTGCTTGTTTGATGTCAAATATGAGTGATGGGTTGTTATTCTATACTTGCCAAATAACACATTCCTCTCGCCTGGGAATGAAATGCAAAAATTCTTACCGTGAGAAAAAAATGCTATACCTTATTATTACCACTCGCTAGATGACTAGATCCAAGTCAAATACACATCTAGCGATATGTACTTATTACATACAGTAGGCAGAACAGCCATCCGTATAGACTTTGCAAGGCATAAGATTGAAAAATAATTCACAGCGCAAGCCTTTCTTCTTTGCATCTTCTTTTTTTTTTTTAGAAGTCTGAATGTGAGGCACTTCAGATGATGATGAGGAATGAAGTGGTACATGGGGGATGTGAACAGTTAGCTTTTACTTATTTTTAATATGTCACTCTTCGCAACGCTCTACGATCGTGTTAGACAAGGACCTACGGTTTAAAGTGGATTCGAACCACTGCAAACATCCATGGCACCGCCGGGACTCGAACCCGAAACCTGTGGTACCGAGCACCAGAGCGCTAGCCACTCGGCCATAAAGGCCCTGAGGCACTTCAGAATTTTGCATTGCAAATGCTTTGATTGTTTTGTTATGCAATTTGCTTGTAGCGAATACAGGTAGAATCTTTTTGTGAAAAATAGTCCTGTTTCTAATTCCCCTCTTTATCAATTCTCCTTCGCTATTTGTAATCATGTTTTATATTCTTTATATTTATAAATTTATTCAGCTGTTATTGCATGGATTTTTAATATTTTGTAAGATTCATATGTTGAAAGAAACACAGCAATGTTTATTTTAAGGTATTGAGATTATGTAAACTGACTTTTGATGTAGTTAACATTAGATTATTAATACATATGCATTATTAATATTGACTATAAATTTTCAAATCAAATTTTTATCATATTTATTAGAGTATATAAAATACTTTCTCATAACGATAGTTTTGCTGATTATATAATTTTTTCTCAAGATTACAGAATCTCCTTATTACAAAAAAAAAAGGAATTTTGCATCTGAGTTACGTAAATATGCCCCATTACCAATTATTTAATGTTGCCCATCTCATAACAACCCAGTGACAACATGGGCAGTTACCCTCTAATTGATTAGTGCTCGGTTCCTATTCAATGGCCAGAATAGACATTAATGCATTTGAGCATGAGTAGATTTAGTGCAAATTTGATATCATATAAGCAATCCAAATGTCAAGTGGGCGTTTTCTTATTTTGCCTGCGTTATTGAATTAGCTCTGAATATTTTTCTATATTATACTGACTCTCCTATCTTCAAAACCTTTCAGAAACTGTTTGCGGTATATCACCAATAATTAAATGTTCCTAATGTAAAAAAAGAATTGACAAATTAATTCAGAATACGTTTGACATATATAATAACTTAAAAGTTATGATTTCTGAATTAATATACTATTACAAATACGGTTTTTGAATATATTATTTTGAAGTGTTATACAGAATATATGTTGTTTGCTGTTGTTTCTTATCCCACTTATTTGGCCAAGCCCACGAGCCCATACGTACTCATGATTGAAGGGGGAAGGAAGCAGCTTCTGACTTTGTGTAATTAATAATTAATTTTTTTTTGCTTATATATACAAATTGAATTATAATTAAAAATATTGTTAGTAAATTTTCCTTTATATTTCTAATTAATCCTTGTTTTCAAAACTTGCAGCCTATTTTTTTGTGTAAGAATATATTTAAAAAATTTAATTGTTTATAGAAATTATCTGCAGTTTTTTTTCTTTTTACTTAAAACAGTTTGTTTTTAACAGACTACAGACCTTAACTTCCATCACCACTTCTTAGTAAATGTTTCAATTTTTTTCTAATTAACAATTTGTTTTCAAAACTTGCAGTCTATTTATTTGTGTAAAAATATATTTAAAAAGATTTACAGATAATTTCAATAAGCATATTGTTCTTACCCCTTAAAAACAGTTTGTTTTCAAAAACTACAGACCTTAACTTCCATCAACACCATCCCCTCTCTCTCCTTTTCCTTTTCATGCAACAACGGTAGCATTCAAAACCCAACTCGACCCAGTGAGGTCATAGTCGCAGTTAATGACTCGCAATCACGCAGGTCCTCAGGACCCTACAAAAAGAGGCCGTCTTAACGACTCGGGGCCTTGCATCGCCGGGGCCGGATTAAAATTCAAGCTCCCCTTTCCCTAATTACGTCTTGCCTTTTTATGAAATATTTATAATCCAATACTGGCAAAAAAGGATTTTTGCAACTTCATTGCTTTAGAATGCACGACTATGCCCCGTGCCTTTATAGCTGATTATTCACATGGTCATAGTCATAGTTATGGCTCCAAATACGTTTATGTAGTAGTGATTTATTTTATTGTCCTCTTGGGTTTGGGTTAGGGCCTATGGGATTAATCTTGTTTTTATTTGAATATCAATAAAAGTATATTATCTGCAATATTTTTCAATTTTTTTTAACTAACTATATATAGTACCAGATTGTTCTGTAACAAGAAAGCTATTTTGATTTCATAAATTATTAAAAAATTAATCAATATTATTTTCAGTTGCATTTTTATTTGAATATAAATGAAAATATACGTGCAATATTTTTCGATGTTTTTTAACTAGCTATATATATAATATTTATAGATTGTTCTGTATAAAGCTATTTATTTCATAATTATTAAAAATAATCAATATTATTTTCAGACTGCATTTTTTATTTGAATATAAATGAAAGTATACGTGCAATATTTTTCGAAATTTTTTTTAACTAGCTATATAGTACCAGATTATTCTGTAGAAAGCTATTTATTTCAAAAATTAATCAATATTATTTTCAGTTGCATTTTATTTGAATATAAATGAAATTATACGTGCAATATTTTTCAAATGTTTTTTAACTAGCTATATTTAGTGTTTTTATAGATATATTCATTTCAAAAAATGAATCAATATTATTTTTAATTACATTTTTATTTGAAAATCTATGAAAGTATAAGTACAATAATTTTTCAATGTTTTTTTTTTAACTAGCTATATTTAAAAAAAAAATGTGCTTCTATAGATAGCTATTCATTTCCTATAATTATTAAAAAAAAATGAATCAATATTATTTTAAATTATATTTTTATCTGAAATTTACCAGAATTTAAACAGTTATTAAATGAAAAATTAGAGAAATAATTTAAAAAAAAAAAAATGAAAACTCCAATATTAAATATTCTTTTATTTGATCCATAAATTCTAAGTATTTTAAACAGTAAATTTCTTTATATTTTGTTTAATTATTTTAAAAAGGACATTCAGAATTTTGGGAAATTTATTATTTGCATATTAGTTTATAGTAATTCTAATGATATAAGGTTTATTATTGGAAAATTCATGTTTTACTAATAATACATTATCGAAATACAACTCTATATTTTATCAGGAAATCAAAATTTATTAATTCTTTTTCATAATTTTAAGAAATATTAAACTTTTTAACGATTTCTTAATTTTATTATAAAATGTTTTAACCATGTAAAAAGAAATTAAATAATGAGATAATTTTTTTACAGGAAATAAAAACAGATATACAAAAATTGGTATACTGTGATAAAAATTGTAAAAATTAGTATCTTTTATTACCGACTTCTTATTTGAAAAACAATATATATTTCAGAGTTTAGTAAGAAATAAAAAAAACATCCAATATTAAAAATTAATTTTTGTAGCGTAAGTGTATTTGTAAATTAAAAAATAATCTGATTTTTAATCAATTAACTTAAATGAAGTATACATGGTTAAAAACAAATTTAAAATTAGAAGTGTTTTGAAACGTTTATTTACCTTAAATTTTTATTAGTAACTCTAACATAAAAATTAAATTATCATTAAAAATTAAATTTATTTTTAAAGTTATTTTTATACTAGGTTCGAAACAATAAAGTTAATGACTTAACCTCTTTAAAATTAAAAAGCCATACAGAAATGACATGACGGAATTCCCACTCATTCTTCGCACCCACATTTCGTTCTTCCTGAAATAGAAAAAAATTAGAACAGAACACGCACTGGACGACCGAAAATGCGCCAGAAAATACAAGGAAAAGAAAATGGATGTTCCCTAAAGATTTTCGGGAATTTGCGCAGAGAAAAAAAAAAAGTGTTCTTAATAGCTGGGAAACCAAACAAAATCATTTATATATGATAAAAACCCAACTCTTTAAATTTAAAAATGCAATTTTTTTTTTATAAATAAGTTAATTTTAAACATAAATACATATACAAAATAATAAAAATTATGAAGATATATTAACGTTAACGATTTACGAACTATACTTTATATATGAAATGACTTATGAATTATGATTTTTTGAATTAAACTTTATAGATGAAATGATTAACATTTTCACTAATGTTTCAAACCAATATTTTTATAAAAAATATAGTTGTTAGAATCGTTATATTTATAAGCTGATTGTGAAACGAATGCTTATAAGGGGAGTATAAGCAAATCAATGCAATATAAATTAACTTATTTAGGATACATTAGACGTATACACAAAGTAAAACAAATAAATTTACTTAGGATAATCAATTTTCTTACTTGAAGCATACGTGGTTAAAAATGAATTACATTAATAAGCATTTTAAATCATTTATCTTAAATTTTTCTTAGAACTATATAAAAAAAATTAGGAATAATTGTTTATTTTTTAAGTTACTTTTATACATGATACCCAAACAATAAAGATAATGGTCTTAGCCTCTTTAAAAATTAAAAAGCCATACAGAAATGACATGATAGCATTCCCACCAATTCTTCGCACCCACATTTTGTTTCTCCTGGAAATAGAACAAAAATAAGAACAGAACAAGCACTGGACGACCGAAAATGGCGCCAGAAAATACAAGGAAAAGAAAATGGATGCTCCCTAAAGAATTGCGGGAATTTGCCCATGAAAAAAGCGTTCTTAATAGCTGCAAATTCCCTCAAAAATGTTTCTTTGATAATTCCACTGAGACACATTTTGTCCGCAAAAAGAGAAGAGAATATTCCTTTTCCAACCTTTTTTTTTTTGGTTCCATAAAAGGGCAGTTAAAAACATTGGTAGACGTAGGTTTCAGAATGATTGAGGTAAAACATTCTGTAAATGTTAATTATTGTGCTTGGATTTTTCAAGAATACTTTAATTAAACCAGACGCGAAATGTATTAGAAGTTAAGATTTTAAAAGGTAATTGGATTTCTTTTCATAAAAAAAATGGAAAATAAATTAGTCTGCCCATTTCTGTAGATATTAAAACAATGCTGGTGAAATGAATGTTTATAATGTAAGATAAGCGAAGCAAAATAAATTCAGTAATTTACGATAAAAAAAAACCAAAACTCATTTAAATTTTAAAAAAAAACGAAATTACATGTTTTACAAATAAGTTAATTTTAAATATAAATATATATTTAAAATAATAAAAGTTATGAAGTTATTTTAATGATTGATGAATTTTACTTTACATATGAAATGACTTATGAATTATGATTTTTGAATAATAGTTTATAGATGAAATGATTAACATTTTCATTAATGTTTTAAACCAATATTCTTATAAAAAATATAGTTGTTAAAGTCAATATATTTATAAACTGATTTGTGAAACGAATACTTATGATGTAATATAAGCAAAGCAAAACAAATTAACTTACTTAGAATAATTAACTTATTTAGTATAGATTACGAGTATACGCAAAGCAAATCAAATTAATTCACTTAGGATAATCAATTTTCTTTTTGAAGTATACATTGTTAAAAAATGAATTACGTTTATAAGCGTTTTAATTTCTTTTATCTCAAATTTTCGTTAGAACTGCATCATAAAAATTTGAGAATAAATGTTTATTATTTTTAAGTTACTTTTATACATGATATCCAAACAATAAAGGCAATGTCTTAACCTCTTTAAAAATTAAAAAGCCATATAGAAATGACATGACGGAATTCCCACCAATTTTCGCACCCACATTTCGTTCTTCCTGGAAAATAGAACAAAAATTAGAACAGAACACGCACCGGACGACCGAAAATGGCACCAGAAAACACAAGGAAAAGAAAATGGATGTCCCTAAAGATTTGCGGAATTTGCCCAGGAGAAAAAAAAGTGTTCTTAATAGCTGGAAACTCACTCAAAATTGTTTCTTTGATAATTCCACAGAGAGACATTTTGTCCGCTATAAAGTGCATGAAATCGTAAAAAATGGGCATATAGTGTGTGTGAGCATTGAAAAAAAAAAAAGAATATTCCTTTGCCAACCATTTTTTTTTTGGCTTCATAAAAAAGACAGTTAAAAAACATTGGTAGATGTAGGTTTCAAAAGATTGAGTTAAAATAGTCTGTAAATGTTAAGAAATGTGCTTGGATTTTTCAAGAATACTTTAATTAAACCAGACGCGAAATGTGTTAGAAGTTAAGATTTTAAGAGGTAATTGGATTTTTTGTGATAGAAAAAAATCGGAAATTAAATTAGTCTGCCCATTTCTGTGAATATTAAATCAATCTTTTCGTAAAAATATAGTTATTAGAAACATTATATTTACAAAACTGATACAAAGCGAATAAAATGATTGTGAAATGAATGCTTATAATGTAATAAAAGTAAAACAAAACAATTTCATTTATTTAGGGAAAAAAACTCATTTAAATTTAAAAAATGAAATTACATGTTTCACAACTAAGTTTATTTAGATATAAATACATATTTAAAATAATAAAAGTTAAGAAGGTATATTAATGATATAATAGTCTATTAATATATTATTCTGCCTATTTCTATAAATAATAAACCAATCTTTTTATATAAAAGCATAGTTGTTATAATCGTTATATTAACAAAACTAATATAAAACGAATAAACTGAATCTGAAACGAATACTTATAATGTAATAAAAGCAAAGCAAAAAAAAAATAATTTATTTCGGATAAAAAAACCCATAATAAGGATTTTAATATTAAAAGGGTATAATTACAGTGTAACGGATTTTAAAATTATATATTACTATTATATTATTAGCGATCTAGATTACTGAAATTCTAAATTACTATGATATATTATTAATTTATGAAGAAAAATATATTTCAGAGTTTAGCAACAAATAAAAACCTTCCAATTTTAAAAGTAATTTTTTTTTTCTACCGGAAATACATCTATAACTTAGAAGTAACCCTTATTTTAATCAATTTTCTTTTTGAAGTATACATGGTTAAAAATGAATTATATTTATAATTCATTTTAAATTATATTTATAATTTGTTTTAAATTATTTATCTTAAATTTAGAACTGCATCATAAAAATTTGGGAATAAATGTTTATTTTTTCAAGTTATTTTATACATGATATCCAAACAATGAAAGTAACGACTTAACCTCTTTAAAAATTAAAAAGCCGTACAGAAATGACATGACGGAATTCCCACCAATTCTTCGCACCCTCATTTTGTTCTTCCTGGAAAATAGAACAAAAATAAGAACAGAACACGCACCGGACGACCGAAAATGGCGTCAGAAAAATACAAGGAAAAGAAAATGGATGTTCCCTAAAGATTTTCGGGAATTTGCTCAGAGAAAAAAGTGTTCTTAATAGCTGGGAATTCACTCAAAATTGTTTATTTGATAATTCCGCTGATACACATTTTGTCCGCTATAAAGTACATAAAATTGTAAAAAAAATATAGTGTGTGTGGGAATTGAAAAAAAAGAAGAGAATACTCCTCTTCCAACCATGTTCTTTTTGCTCCATAAAAAAGACAGTTAAAAAACATGGGTAGAACACGTACGTTTCAGAATGATTGAGCTGAAATATTCTGTAAATGTGATCTGAACTGGCAAGAATACTTTAAATAAACCAGACACGAAAAGTATTAGAATTTAAGATTTTAAAAGGTAATTGGGTTTCTTTTAATTAGAAAAAAAATTAAAATAAATTAGCCTGTCCATTTCTGTAAATATTAAGCACATCTTTTTATCAAAAATATAGTTGTTAGAATCGTTATATTTATAAACTGATTGTGAAACGAATGCTTATAATGTAATATATACAATGACTAATTTGAATGAATTTTAATTTTTGAACTATAATTAATAGATATGAATAAGGGTTTAGAATTATTGCTTATATCTGCAATGACTTATAAATTTTAATTGTTGAACTATATTTTATAGAGGAAATGACTTAGTAATTTAAATTTTTGAATTAATATTAAATGACTTAAGTAATTTGACTTATGACTTATGAATTATGATTTTTGAATTATATTTTATAGATGACATAATTGTATTCTTCATTTAATGTTTCTATTAACCCTTCAATACACGCACTCAGTTGTAAAACACTTATATATTGCAAGGGATTTTTCGGAAATTCACTCAAAAATATTTTTCTTTGCTCATTCCACTGAGACACATTTTGTCCGCTATAAAGTACATGAAATCGTAAAAAAAATGGCCATATAATGTTTGTGGGCGTTGAGAAAAAGAAGAGAATATTCCTTTTCCAACCATTTTCTTTTGACTTCATAAAAAAGCGAAACAAATTCATATATTTCGGATAAAAAAAACCCAAATTTTTAAAATGAAATAACGTGTTTTACAAATAAATTTTTTTTAAATATAAATAACATATTCAAAATAATAAAAAGGTATGAAGGTATATTAATGATTTATGAATTATACTTTCAAAATGTAAAATGATCTATGAATTATGATTTTTGAATAATACTTTATGAATTATACTTTTTAATTATAAATAGATTAAATAAATTATGATTTTGAATTATACTTCATAAGTCATGTCATCAATAATGACATGACTTATGAATTTTAATTTTTGAATTATATTTTATAGCTGATATGAATTTTGAATCACACTTTATTGATATTACTTATGAATTATGATTTTTGAATCATACTTTATGGATAAAATGACTGTGAATTATGATTTTTGAATTATATTTACAGAGGAAATAATTAAATTCTTCATTTAGTGTTTCTATTGACCCTTCAGTTGAATAGCACTAATGTATTGCATGACAGGGTCTATTGGACCTCAATTTTTAAGCTAATTTTTCATCAAAATATCAACTTTTTAACAAAAAAATGACACTTAACATTCGGATGTTTTATAAGATACCATTAATAGTTCTTTAAATGACGCTTTTAAGATTGAAATTAATAATTTTTATTTACTTCTAGTTTGTATAACTCCTTTTTGAAGTACCTTTTATTTTACATGATTCGTCACATTTAAAAAAATAAGTACTACATGCAAATTAAAATTTTAAATTATAATTAGATTCAAAATTTTGAGAAAATAAAGTATGACATCTCGTTATAGATAGAATTTCGTTATATTTTTCTTGCATGCATACACATTACATCACTTTTGACACTTTTTCAATTATTAAAAGTCTATTCATCCGTATCTTCATCGGGACAACTTTTGCGTGTGATAAAGTAATGCTTTTTATTAAGGACTTCACAAAGCACATAATGTCTCTTTCTACCGGATTTAAGCGGATTTTTAAGCGGACCCGATTTTTTACTTTTTACATCATTAAATGGTTTGAATGTTTAGCTTTCTAATGATGTATCACACTTGTTTATTAAAAAAACAGAAGTGTTTAAATTTTTAATTTTCTTAACGCAGTTTACAGATTATGGGCCAATTAATAGTCAGTGATTGTAAACAAACAACTTGCAGCCTAAGTTAATCCTCTACTTTTATTATTATCTCTGTTAAGGGTTTTCTATTTTGTTACGATTGAAGAATTAGAAACTACAAATTCAATTGTAAGTTTTTCAGTTTTTAGCTGTTTATATTCTTCTTTTTTCATTGATATTTCCTTCTCAATGCATCTATCAAGTCAAGTTGATATTTCTCGATTCTTGTCTTACACACTATATTATGGTGCCCGAGCATATGAACATACCCATATTCCACTTTCAATAGTGGAAGTCATCAAGCCTATATTTAGAGATTTGGACAATTGAGCTCCTAAGCAAATACCTCCATGGAAAATTCAAAATTTGATCCTAATGAATCTGTGAACAGCGCCGTTTGTACTCGTGCACCAAAAACTGTTTTTGTCCATTGAAAATTTAATATTTGCGGTTTTTGTGATGCTGTTTTTTTTTTTCCTTAATGTAGGAAATATAATATAGTGCCATAATTTATCCAAAATTGAAAAGTTATTTCTTTTTAATGCAGCTGGCAAACACAGAGACCTTGGTGTTGGATGATTTAAGGCAAGTGCCGCGCAGACGTACATTCACGCATTACCCAAACTTGTAGATAAGCCACGGACGCGGAGTAACAATGATCCCGTCAACGCTCTTCATCATGAATAACGACCTACTTTTTAAAGTGGATTGAACCACTACAAACAACCATGGCACCTGTTCTCGAACCCGAAACCTGTGGTACCGAGCGGCAGAAAGCGCTAGCCACTCGGCCATTCAGGCCCTCTTCCTAGTTATCACATTAACAATATGGGAGTCTATCTATTTTAAAGAACGTATTGATAAAAAGTAAATTATTAGAACATCAAAAAACACATTCGGAGAAAAGAAATAAAAATGCAAAAAGAAAACTTTAAGAGATAACATAGTTAGGAAGAAGAAAGTTATAATCATTTACACAAAAAAATTTTTTATACAATTTAGATAATTTATATTAAATGAAAGCATTAATTTCATCTTAAAATGCATTTTTCTCAAAAACTAGATTTCTCAGGTTCATGTTCCTTTTTCTCAATATCTGTTAAACTTAAGAACTCAATAGACTATAAATATAATACTCACTATAATTTTTAAAGACATTATATCAAGGCATATCCCATATTTTGACACAGATGTTTTATGATTTTTTAAGAATTATTTATTTTAGTCACTGATATTTTACCAAAAATGCTAATTTAAAAGTGATTTTCATAAATAATTAATAGTGATTTTCATTTTTACTCAGAAATAAATTGTACTGTTAAAGTACAGAGTGATTATAATTACTCACTTTCAAAATGTTGTAAAAAAAAAAAAAAAAAGAAACACTCGCCACAATCAATTCAAATTTGAAATGAAGATATTTGAAGAAAGGGAAACGGTATGGCATAATAAAAATATCTAAAAAAAAGTTCCACTGATTTTTCCCATCCAATTTGGTATGACTTTGCCATGGTGGATGGGCTTTCCACTAACAGTCTAACAATTGTTGAATGACTTGAAAGTCATTTTTTCCGTCAAAAACCGAAACAATCAAACACATTGAACGCTACAGTTGGTTTAATGTGCAACTCATGCCACATACGTTGTAACTTAGATTCAAAATATCACTGGCAGCCGAATTGACTTTCTTTATGGCGCTTACAGCAACATCTATTAATACACTTTAGAAACCTTTTTTTGATATCGTACCGTTTCCTCCTTCTTCAAGTATCTTCATTACAAGTTTGAACTCATTGTGACGAATGGTTCTTTTTTACAGCATTTTGAAAGTGGGACGTTAATTATAATCACCCTGTATATAAAATATATTATTCTAACTCTATAAAATTTCATAACCTTATCTTTCACTATTTCTAAACAAAAATACATAAAGTTGGTGAGTTTAACATGGTGAGATAGGACTTACAAATGGTTATAAATTATACAATTGACAATGGATTTTAAATAATCATTTACACATTTTCCATTTACAATTAAAATCAAAAATAATTATTAACTATTTTTTGAAAAATAAATATACTGCATGTTTAGAATATTAATTAATATCATAAATTATTAATGGAGGAAAAATAAATCAAAAAATAATACTTATCTCTAATTGGAATAGATTCAAAGTTTTAAATAAAGCAGATGGATCATAAGATTAACATTTCGCATTCTTTCGTAACTGACATATCTCATTAACGTAATCTTATGTCTTTTCTACTACACTGTTTGCCCCACTCCACGCAAAGTAGGAGGGATTAACTGTTCTCAAATTCTTTCACTAATTAGGGAAAATTAAGAACATGGGATTTTGGATTAATTAAGATAGTAGGGAAAATATTCGTGGAAAAGTATTCGTCATTACATTACTTGGAATTTGTTTAATTATCAATACATATAATAAATGCTGGGCTTTATTTATGAGGAAATGGCACGATGTTGAATACAATTAAACATTTATTACATTAAAAGTGTGTTTTTTAGTTTCAAAGTTTCATTAAATAGACAGGGCTCATTTTTTAAATGGTAGCTTATATTTCGATGATTTCATGTTTTGTGTTACTTTATATAAACTGTTTTTAGCTCTGTAAAAGATTAATTTATTTTTAAAATTATTTTATTAGCATATTCATTCTTAAATTATTGCAAAACAAACAACAAATAAAAGATGTCTTTTTTATGTAAGTCTTTAATCGTTTGGTTCAACCTTATAATATTCGCCAACTAACTACTTCTCATAATCGCCAAATTCGCCAAACTGCAAATAATTTTACTTCGATCTTTTATAGTGTACAATACAAATGTGATGCGTTTTAATCAAACAAAAGCATTTTCTAAAAATAAATAATGTAAACAATTTTTTAAAAAATATTGAGTATAGGGTAGAAAAATAATTTTTGAAAAATGATTGAAAAAAAAACAACCAAAATCACAGAAAAGACTTGAAGTCTCCTTTAATCATTTGGCTTTCATCCTTCTAATGTTCGCCAACTAACTATTTCTAATATTCGCCAAATTGCAATTACTTCTAGATCGACCTTTTTATAGTGTGCAAATCAAATGTGAAGGATTTTAATCAAACAAAATCATCTTTTAAAACAAATAATCAAAAAAATGTTTTTTTAAATATTTTAAAAAAATTAAATATAGGATAGAAAAATATTTAAAAAAAATATTGTAAAACAAACAACCAGAACTACAAAGATGGCTTTCCTGAAGTCATTTTAATCGTTTGATTCAACCTTCAAATATTCGCCAACTATCTACTTCTAATATTTGCCAAATTGCCATTACTTTCACATCGATATTTTATAAACATAACTATGGATTTCAAATAATCATTTATACAATTTTCATTTACATTTTAAAAACCAAAAATAATCACTAACAATTTTTTGAAAAATAAATATACTGCATGTATAAAATATTAATTACTACCCCAAATTATTAATGGCGAAAAAAAATCAAAAAATAATACTTATCTCTAATTGGAATAGATTCAAAGTTTTAAATAAAGCAGATAGATCATAAGATTAACATTTCGCATTCTTTCGTAACTGACATATCTCATTAACGTAATCTTATGTCTTTTCTACTACACTGTTTGCCCCACTCCACGCAAAGTAGGGAGGGATTAACTGTTCTCAAATTCTTTCACTAATTAGGGAAAATTAAGAACACGGGATTTTTGGATTAATTAAGTAGTAGGGAAAATATTCGTGGAAAAGTATTCGTCATTACATTACTTGGAATTTGTTTAATTATCAATTCATATAATAAATGTTGGGCTTTATTTATGAGGAAATGGAACGATGTTAAATACAATGAAATAGTATTTAATGCATTAATTCGTGTTTTTTAGTTTCAAAGTTTCATTAAATAGATGGGGTTAATTGTTTAAATGACAACTTATATTTTCTTCATTGGTTTCTTTATATAAACAATTTTTAGCTCTGTAAAAGTTTAATTTATTTTTTAAAAATATTTTATTAACATATATTTTATTAACATTTTATTAACATTTAAAAATATTTTATTAACATAAAAATATTTTATTGCAAAACAAACAAACAAGAACAACAAAGATGACTTTTTTTTTTTATGTCTTTTTTAATCGTTTGGTTCAACCTTCTAATAATCGCCAACTAACTACTTGTAATAATCGCCAAATTGCAATTACTTTTCATCACACTTTTACAGTGTACAATGCAAATTTGATGCATTTTAATCAAATAAAAGCATTTACAAAAATAAATAGTCTAAACATTTTTTTAAATATAAAAAATATTGAGTATATATAGCGTAGGAAAATATAAAAAAAAATTATTACAAAACAAACAATCAGAACTACAAAGATGACTTTCATTGAAAATTATAGATGCCCATATTATTAAATAGATGGGGTTATTTTTTCAAATGATCGCTTATATTTTGCTTATTGCATGCTTATGGATTTCTCCATATCCACAATTTTTAGCTCTGTAAAAGTTTAATTTATTTTTAATAATATTTTATTAACATATTCATTCTTAAATGATTGCAAAACAAGCAACCAGAACTACAAAGATGACTTTTTTAAAATCTTTTTAATCGTTTGGTTCAACCTTCTAATATTTGCCAACTAACTATTTTTAATCTTCGATAAAATTGAAAATACTTTCACATCGATTTTTACAGTGTACAATGCAAATGTGACGTATTTTAATCAATCAAAAGTATTTGTTAAAATAAATAATCTAAACATTTTTAAAAATATAAAAAATATTGAGTATAGGGTGGAAAAATATTTAAAAATAAAGTGCAAAACAAACAAACAAACAGAACTTCAAAGATTAGTTTATTGAAGTCTTTTTTAATTATTGGTTCAACCTTCTAATATTTGCCAACTAACTATTTTTAATATTCGTCAAATTGCAAATACTTTTACATTGATATTTTATAGTATACAATGAAAATGTGGTGTATTTAAATCAAACAAAAACATTTGTTAACTTAACTAATCTAAATCTTTCTTTAAAAAAATATAAAATATTGACTATAGGGTAGAAAAATAGTCTTCTAATATTTTGCCAACTTACTGCTTTTAATATTCGCCAATACTTTTACATTGATCATTTATAGTGTACAATGCAAATTTGATGTATTTTAAATGCATTTGTAAAAATAAATAATATAAACAGTTTTTTAAAGTATAAAAATAATGAGTATATCATAGAAAATATCAAAAATGACTAGCTAAAAAAAACAATTTTGACATATGAACCAAAAATATGCATAATTACACGGATTTCTAAATTATTTACTTAAGTAACTTTTAAGGGAATAACTTAAATGAATATTCTAACTTAATAATTTACCACTAAGTAAAGTTATTTTTGGAATTAATCAATTCGCAAGTGTAAACTTTGTATTGGCCTGATGGCTGAGTGACCAGCGCTCTGACACACGGTGCCATACGTTTCGGGTACGTGTCCCGGAAGTGCCATGGATGTTTGTAGTGCTCAAATTATAAAGCCATTAATATCAGTATAGCTACTGTGCTTTATCTGCAGGATCAGTCTGAGTACCGCAGACTCCTTTTCCTACTCTCACCAAAGTTGTTCCATAAATCGCCAAGGAATATTCAGGTCACTATAGAAAACAAGAACCCTAGTTTTATTTTCACTCTCATTCATCAGGTGACGGCATTATATTTATTCTATACCAATGACGCATTACTGTCTTTCGGTTCCACAGGTTTTGGGTTCGAATCCAGGATCGCGTACCATGGATGTTTGTGGTGGTTAGGGCTGGCAATCGCACCCCGTGAAAAGAATATCCTGTCTCGAAATCTGCCAATAGGCAGACGGCCTTGACCCGCCATAGGGATGCTGCACCAATGAAGAATTAGAAAACTTTGATCCAATCTAGGTTCGACGTAAAATGTATATAAATCTTCATAATTAATCCAATCAATGATAAAAAGTTGGAAATATGACAACTAATGAGTATCAATGGAATTAACACCTTATTTGAATAAATAATTATATATTTTTAATTGGGACTGCAGCTTAGTTATGTGTACACGAAAAAAAAAATAAATGTTTTTAAATCACAAAATATTAAAAAAATATTACTATTAAAAAAATAAATTTGAAACTTGAATATTACAAAAAAATTAAATATTTTTTTTTTAAAAAAATAATTATGTAAAAAATTAAAAATTAATTGCATGTGACTTAATTATTGAGGAGAAAAAAAAATGAAGAAATAAAATAATTTTTCAGACTATGCTTTAATTAATAAAAAATGTTAGAAACAACTATTTTTTTCATTTAGTTAAATGTATAGCAATTGTAATAGTTAAAGAACACTATATTTCTAATGATGTAATAAATTTCAGGCGCAATACCATATAATAATCGATTATCGCTTAAACGTCATCCCTATAATCCTCCACGTTTATGCTTAACCGCAAAAAATGAAGCTTTAATAAGATTTTTAAGTTAAACTCGATTCTTTGTAACGCCATCGCTTATGATAAAGAATGATGACGATTTGTTAAAGTAACTTTTTAACGCTCATCTGCAGTCAAGAAAAATATAGCACCAGTAAATTACTGTAATTTTCGCAGAACATTTTGTACATTAAAATGTTTTTAAGAAATTTCTCCTGTCTGTTTAAGGACTATATTCAATGTGCAAGAAGATGACAACGAATTGAATTACGTAGGGAAAAATACATCATTTACGTTTTAAAAAAAAATTAAAGAATTGCAATTTTGATACAAATATTATTTTCATTACAAATTGTGCTCATTTATAAGAAAAAGTAGAGCTCAAAGTGAGACGAATTCAGTTGAAAGTTCAACAAGTCAAGATCAAAAGAAAAGACCTTTATGCCTCTGATTAGTACGATAAATTTGTAAGCCAGAATATCCTTCAGTTAAGCTTGAGATTCGGTTTGATTTGTCGCTCTGCAATCATTGCGTGTGCACTTTAGGCTAATTAGACGGGACGTAAGTCCGTCTAATTAGACTAAAGTGAACCACAAACAGACATTCATGCCATGGCCAGGATTCGAGCATGAAGCCTGTGGTACCAAAGGCCAGAGCGCTAGCTAATTGGTCTTCAGGCCGCTGTTGGCTTGGAGAGAATTAGAGGGGAAAAGGCGAATAATCTCAGATGGTGTTTGTCAAACCACTTTCTCCACCATCACATTCATATAGGCTTTCCTATGTTTGTTGAAATTTGAAATGGCACATTGTGGGTGCAGCATAACATCCTCCTCCGCCATTGTGTTCCTTGGTTAACGCTGAATATGCTGCACCTCTGCCGATTTAATGATGATTGACATTCAAATTGTCAGTCATTCATAAGCAACAAGAATTCGTTTAAAAATATTCCTTAAATAATAAAAAAATTCCTTTTAGTCAATTTTTACAAAGCGAATTTATATTGAAATAGCGCGACTCGTGCCTTCGTGCAACGCGTGCCACTGGTGAGCATTAGGGCTGAGGCTCCATCCGCTGGCGGCTTTGTCGTAGACACTGTTTACAAAAAACGAGGAGGCTCAATGGCGTTTGGGATGCTCTATCTGGTGGAAGTTTTTCTGCGTTTTCCCCCATTCGATACTCATATGCGTGGTAGTGCCCCCTAAAAGTCCACTCGGAAAGCACTGTCTACCTTCTTCAGCGTCATGGAGTCAAGTCAAACTTCTACCTACGGATGCTCCATCCCAACAGAAGCTGCTCTCCCTTTCTCTCCTTCCATAAAAACCCACATGAATTCTTCATCCACTACTACTACCACACCACATCACTGTAAGTAGAACTGAGTAGCACCTTTACAGTTTGAGAATGATGTGGGTGAGAAGAAGTCTGATTAGGCTCCATGACTCTCTACGGTATTTTCAGACCGGGACCTGAGGCTTAAAGTGGATTCCGAACCACTACAAAGATCCATGGCACCACCGGGATTCGAACCCGAAACCTGCGGTACCGAGCGCCAGAGCACATGGGTTCTTGGACTTGGTCTACTAAGTTACTGTTTACCAAGTGTGATGAAAACAAAACAAAAAAACCTGAAATATATTAGTTCCAGCGGAGGCCAATCAAAAGTCGACACTCGACAACAAAAGCCGAGTCCGAAAGGCTCTTATACCTTAGAAGATTACCGTAAATTTATATATCAAAATATCTCTATGTTTGGATGTACCTGCTGCAAATACTTCCAATGGCACTTTTATATTATGCGTTTCTTTTGTGTGACTATTTTACTCTGGTGTGCCCTGATAAACGCTGAATCTTCTAATGGTAAATGATGGTTCAAAATGCCTGCCATTCAAAATAAAATAACAGTTCGTTTAAAAATGTTCCTTATTGGGCAACAATACCTTTAAATCTGCTTTTATTAAACAAATTTCGATTGAAATATATTAGTGTGACATTATGAAAAATAGCAATTTATTCCTGTCTGTGTGCACAGCATTTCATATTTACACTCGCTCTGTTAAAATATTTGCTCAAAGTATTTTATCTTCCGGACGAAAGAATAGTCATCTCTGTTGAACAAAAGATCAATAGGAATTTTTGGGAAGAGAAATAGCGCTTTCGTATATCCAGTGAAATCCAATGCAAAGGTTCTGTTAGACAAAGATTAAAAGGTAAAACTCAGACTGGAAAAAATGTTGGTAGTCTAGAGTAGTCGCTATAGTTTAAAACTTTTGTTCTAGAATGTTTTTAAAGTTGTAGAAACAAATAGTCTATGTTGAAAATAAAAAAACCACTGAATTTTAAAAATAATTATTCTACAAAAATCATTGCTTTATTACTCAATATTTTCATTACTAATATTTGATTTTAATGAAATAGATATTAAATATGTGTAATGTTTATTGATAATATTTACTTGTAAATATAACCAAATTAATTATTATTTTTGAACCAATATTTATTGAAATGTTGCTTATTAACACCATTGTTATCTATTCATCATGATTATAATACATGAAATTAACACATGACATAAATAACAGATCAAGATTACAAATTGTTTCCAATAAAATTATGGGTATTGCGCTATGCTATGAGCTATTGCTATTGGTTTATTTAAATTTATTTAATGCGTTTTTGTATTAAATTTCTTTCATTTATTTTTTACGAAATCGTTTGGAAACAGTTTTTATTTTATTATTTTTTTAAAAATTCCTTTCATGTGTGTTTTTTTTTTATAAAATCGTTTGAGATTCTATAGATTTTATTTTTTATTTTTTCAAATTTATTTCACATGAATTTTTTCAAATCGTTTGGGATTCTATAGTTTTTTTTTATTTTTATTTATTTTATTTTTCAAATTTATTTCACGAGATTTTCTAAAATCGTTTGGAATTAATTATTTAATTTTTTAAATTTTTTATTGTTTAGTAACACCATTGTCCTCTATTCGTCATGAATATCATATATAAAATTAACAAGCAATATAAATAAGAGCTCAAGATATAAATTATTACCAATAAAATTATATGTATTATTTTGGGTAGCTGGATTTTTCGAGTCCTTGGTCAGCTTTTTCGTTTTCTTGATTTCTTTCAAAGTTTCTTTTTAGTTAAAATTTCTTTTAATGAGCTATTGTTATTGGTTTATTTAAATTTATTTCATGTGCTTATTTATTGAATTCCATTCACGTGCTTTTTTATATAAAATCTTTTAGATTCTAGACTTTTTTTTTTTATCTTTTTTTTTTTATTTATTTATTTATTTCAAATTTATTTCAAGTGCTTTTTTCTAAAATCATTTAGATTCCAGATTTTTAATTTTTTTTTTTTTTTTTTTTTCAAATTTATTTCAAGTGCTTTTTTATAAAATCGTTTGGTATTCTATAATATTTTTTTTTCAAATTTATTTCATTAGCTTTTTTATAAAATCGTTTGGGATTCTAAAGTTTTTTTATTTATTTATTATTTTTTTTTTTTTTTATTTTCCAATTTCTTTCACGTGCTTTTTTCTAAAATCGTTTGGGATTCTTTAGTTTTTAATTATTAGTTTTTTTTTAATTTATTTCCCTGGGTTCTTCCTAAAATCGTTTGGAATTAAGTTTTCTATTTTTTTTTTTTTTTAATCTGTTTTCTTTTTTAGAGTTTTGAATGATTACTGATGACACAATTTATTACATGAATATGATTTATTTATAGTTTTTCTTTCTTTGTTTAAGATTTAATGTTTTTTCCTTACTTAAAATTTTAAATTATGTGGGTAACCTAATATGGGTAAATTTTAAATTATATGGAGGATTATGGTTTCAAATTACATAATTTTTATCCATATGACATTTGGATGTTTAGTATCTTGCCTCGTTAGGTTCCGGGGAGGTTTCTTGGTTTTCTATCATGCGATACTCAAATGGGGGTAGTTCTCCCTTAAAGTCATTCCGGAAGGCTTCCTGTCCTGTTTTTCAGCAACGCAGAGCCAAATCAGGCTTCTACCTACTAATTCTGTATCACAATAAAAGTTGCCCCGCCTTCCCTTCTTCCATAAAAACACACGGGTTCTTGGACTTGATCTAGATGTTGCTGTCGACCAAGTGAATTAAGAAAGAACAAACAAAACTTTTATCCCTTTATTTACCAGGAATCACACGAATTATTTGCAAGGAAAAGTAATAATAATTAATTTAATTAATTAATTATCTCGTGCAGTGTTATTAACAGCGTCTAATGACCAAGTGACTAGCGCTCTGATGCTCTGATGATAACGCAGGGTTCGAAACCCGGAGGTCCGATGGATATATGTAGTGGTTCTGAATTCCCATTACACCATAAGTTCCTGTCTAACAGAGCTTTCTCCTGTAGAGCGTTGAGCGTAGGGTTTCCAACCCTACCCAGTAAAATGGAAACATCTTATGTTTATGAATCTGCCAGCAGCCAGAAGGTCTTGGCCCAGTCTGAGGCTGTCGCACCATTGAAGAATAAGAAGTATTAACCAATAAAAAAAATCAAAAATACATTTGATTTCTTTTTCATTTCACATTTTTTTTTATGACTAAGGAAATTTAATAATGTGAAAATGATACAATTATTTAAATATACCTTAATTAAACAAATCACGCACAAAATGAGTAAAAAACTCGGTTTAATGCGTTCTCTTTCAAAGATTTATCAGTGAAAATGTGAAGAATTAACCTTCTGCAAGCAATTAAACACGCATTGCGAAAATAAAGTGAAAATATCTTTTCAGTTATCTGCTTTTTCAGAAACGGTTAAGGGCTCTCCATTTTCTGGAAAAGAGGTGATTAAAACGGTCCTCGTAATCACTGGTGAAGTGCTCCTCACTGTTTTTATGGTCACTCATGGTGGTAACAGCGCATGGGCTGCTCCATGACGAGATTGGGAATAATGAAACTATTGGAAAGGAAAGAATTTTAGAAAGTTCTACGAAACGTATTTTGTAGCAGGAATTCAAAAAGAATGAAAGAAGTCTTTAGCATTATTTCCTTTATTCACTTTTGTATTGTACAAATATCAATTATTGGGATATTCGTAGCTGTATAGATACATCAGTGCAATGTCGCTTGCAAGGAAGATATGAGATGTATTGATGTAGAAAACAATATTTTATATAAAAACATTACTAGATTGTTAAGCATTTCTTATTCTGCCACCATGTTTAATATTACTCACTGGCATCGTCTTGATGGCCAATTGGCTAGCGGTCTTGCCTTTGGTACCACAGACTTCAGGTTAGAATCATAGATCTGGCATGGACTTTTGTTAGTGGTTGGAAATCCACGTTAAACTGTGGGTTCGGTATAATTAGACTAAAGTTTGCACAAACTGATCGTAGAGCGACAACCAAACCAAAACTACACACTAGCAAGTGAACTCGCCCTGGTGACGTTGAGGAAAAGTAGTCAGTCGGCCTCAAGACTCTCAACCGAGAGGAAGTACAGTTGCAACCATGCACTCCTGCTAGGAAACTTTATGTTTACAGTTTCTCATCTCGAAAGGAAATATATTTAGCACCACCCTGCGTAATAGATGGTCTTCAGAATCTCACTCGGAGATTTGGTTTGATTCGTCGTTCTACGATCATTTTTCACGCATTAGGATTTTTATTAGGCAGGGAGCTACAGATTAATTCCAAGCCACTAATAAAAACCCATGCCAGTGCCAGGATTCAAACCTGAAGCCTGTGGTACCAACGGCCAGAGCCCTAGCCAATTGGCCATCAGGCCACCCTTATGTTTATGAGTCTGTCAGCATACAGAAGGCCTTGGACACAATGGGGCTGTCCTACCAGTGAAGAAGATGAAGTGCTATTAACGGATAAAAAACCCCCCAAAATACATTAATTTTTTTGTCAGATTTTTTATAACTAAGGTAATTTAATAACGTGAAAATGATACAATTATCTAAATATATCTTAATTACACAAATTCAGCACAAAATGAGTAAAAAAAACTCGGTTTTATGCATTCCCTTTCAAAGATTTATCTGTGGAAATGCGAGGATTTAACCTTGTGCACGCAATTAAACACGCATTGCGAAAATAAAGTGGAAATCCTTTTCAGTTATCTGCTTTTTCAGAAATGGTTAAGGGCTCTCCATTTTCTGGAAATGAGGTGATTAAAACGGTCCTCGTAATCACTGGCGAAGGGCTCTTGGCTGTTTTTAGGGCCACTCATAGTGGCAATAACGCATAGGCTACTCCATGATGAGATTAGAAATAATAAAACTGTTTGAAAGGAAAGAATTTTAGAAAGTCCTACAAAACGTATTTTGTAGCAGGAATTCAAAAAGTAACTAAAAGGACTCTTTAGTAATATTGCCTTTATTCACTTTTGTATCATAATTATTCAAAGTAGTATAGATTCAATTATTATTATTCAATGTAGTATAGATCACATACATCAGTACAATGTCGCTTATAATGAACAGAGGAAAGAGATTGGTGTAAAAAACAATCTTTTATAAGAAAAACATTCCTAGATTGTTAAGCATTTCTTATTCTGTAACCATGCTTTCTCCTTACGTCCCCACACCCTGTCTCGTTGAGGAGAAATGGTCTGTCGGCTTCGACACTCTCACACTAGAGGAAATATATTTAGCGCCACACTGCGTATTAATTGGCCTTCAGAATCTCACTCAGAGATTTAGTTTGGTTTATAGGCCTCTACAGTCATTTTTTGCAAACATTGCGCTAATTAGACCAGGACCTACAGTTTAACGTAGATTCCGAACCATTAACAAACATGCTATCGCCAGAATTCGAACCTGAAGCCCGTGGTACCAAAGACCAGAGCCTAGCAAATTAGCCACCAGGCCGCCGTCGTGTTTTTGAGTCTTAAAGCAGGCGAGACGGCCTTGGACACTATTTGGTTGTCATACCACTGAATAAGAAGTACTATTAACCGATAAAATAATCAAAAATACATTTAATTTTTTTTCTTATAAAAAAAAAAATTAACTAATGTAATTTAATAATGGGAAAATGATACAATTATCTATATATCAAATCAGTCACAAAATGTGTAAAAAACTCAGTTTAATGCTTTCTCTTTCAAAGATTTATCAGTAAAAATGCGATTATTTAACCTTCTGCAGCAACCAATAAACACGCATTGCGAAAATAAAGTGAAAATCTTTTCAGATATCTGCTTTTTCAGAAACGGTTAAGGACTCTCCATTTTCTGGAAATGAGGTGATTAAAACGGTCCTTGTAATCACTGGTAAGAGTGCTCTTCACTGTTTTTATAACCACTCAGGGTGGTAATAACGCATAGGCTGCTCCGTGACGAGATTAAGAATAGTAAAACTGTTTGAAAGGAAAGAATTTTAGAAAGTATTTTGGAAACGTAATAGAATTCAAAAAGAATAAAATAACGCTTTAGCATTATTAACTTTATTCATTTTTTCAATTATTGTGATATTCGATATTGTATAGATCAGATATTTTTGTGCAATGTCAATAATTGTGATTACTCAATAGTTGTGCCTTAGCAATGTTTTAATTGAATAGATGCAAGGGATAGATGTAAAAAACAATCTTTTATATAAAAAACATTAATAGATTGTTAAGCAGTTCTTATTCTGTAACCTTGTTTCCTTCTAAACACTTTCCGCAGCCTCATGGACAGTTGCTTAGCGCTCTGGCCATTGGTACCAATCTTAAAATTCGTATTCTGGCAGTGGCATACATTCGGAATCCACGTTAAACTGTAGGTCCCGGTCTAATTAGCCTAAAATGTGCAGAAAATTATCATAGAACGACACACAAACCAAACCTACACACTGGCAAGAGAATTTCCACCTTAAATGGCATCGATGAAAAATGGTCAATTTCACGACTCTTGAAATTGTATTCATTTAAGGCCTTAAACTTTTACTATATATTTCTTTTTGTTTTTTAAAGGAAGTAGATTTCAAGACAATTTTTTTCTTAAAAAAGGGACAGAAGGGACAAAGGGACCTAGAAGCCTGGGATACCAAAGGCCACCGGACCGCCTCAAACATAAAGAATCATATTAAAATTTCGTTTAAAAATAAATGCTTTTAATGAAAGAAAATAATAAATATTTTGGATAATATTTTTTATTTCCTTTTTAATGAAGCTGGCAAACACTGAGACAGTTGTCTTTGATACCTTAAGGCAATCACTGCACCGACGTTACTCACTTAGCACTACACATAGCAAGAAGATAAGTTACGGACGCGGAGTAACACTACACCCCCTCCCCTCCCCTCCAACTCTCTACGATCCGATTAGACCGGGAACTACGGTTTAAAGTGGATTCCGAACCACTACAAACATCCCTGGCACCGCCGAACAAATAGGCTTACGAATAACTCGTCTATACAAAGTTAAGTACACGTTTTAGTTCAATGCGCTTGGAGAGATAGAAATCTAATATTTCAAGAAATTAAACATCATTACCATTAATTCACTATCTTCACTAGCAAATTAGATTGGTTAAATCCTCAAGACCAGATTCAGATTGTATTCTTCGTCGTTACCAAATACATCTGGAGCAAGACAGAAACCACACAGCCCGGAAATGGATTCATTCCTCCTCCAGAAGTGGCATCTCCACCGAACTCAAACACCCACGCCTTCCGATAAAAGCGGCTTATCTCGGCATAGACCCCCAAAGTGCACTTCGCACGGAGAGAGTTTCCCCTAAAAAGAAGAAGGATTATGCGCAGGGAACTACCGTAGGCCAAGATTCTTAATAATCAGTTTCTGGAAAGTGTGGATAAAAATGACACATTTTGAGCACGGAAGAATCTTCGAGTCATGTATGGTAAAGGATTCCCTTTTTTTTTTTTTTTTGTTAACGGAGTCAAGATTGTTTTTCAGGATTAGAGGTTTGATTTGAATGGAGATCGATAGGAATTTTTATGGGTGGAAAGGTCAGATAAAAACGAAATCAAGAAAATGGATTTGGTGAAATTCACAGACGTGAGTCCTGCAGGGCATTATATTATTTCAAAAATAAATTATGTGCCATATATTTTAATGCTGATAGAACTAAAGTTTGGTTTTGAAGATTGGTTAACTTTAACTTTCTGCGCTGTTTGGTTAAATATAAATACAAAATCAAACATAAAGATTTGGTTTGGTTTGTCGCTCTACGGTCATCTAATGCACTCTTTGGGCTAAACAGACCGTGACCTACATTTTAAAGTGGATTCCGAACGCCTAACAAACATTCATGCCACCGCCTGGATTCGAACCTGAAGCCTGGGATACCAAAGGCCACCGGACCGCCTCAAACATAAAGAATAATATTAAAATTTCGTTTAAAAATAAATGCTTTTAATGAAAGAAAATAATAAATATTTTGGATAATATTTTTTATTTCCTTTTTTAATGCAGCTGGCAAACACTGAGACAGTTGTCTTTTTTGATATTTTAAGGCAAGCACTGCACCGACGTTACTCACTTAGCACTACACATAGCATGAAGATAAGTTACGGACGCGGAGTAACACTACCCCCTCCCCTCCAACGCTCTACGATCCGATTAGACCGGGAACTACGGTTTAAAGTGGATTCCGAACCACTACAAACATCCTTGGCACCGCCGGGACTCTAATCCGAAACTGTGCCATCAGTTCTATATATATATGTGTGTGTGTGTGTGTGTTTGTGTGTATATATATATATATATATATATATATATATATATATATATATGTATGTATGTATGTATGTATATCCTCATCGTTGGTGCAACAGTCCATGGTGGGCCGAGGCCCGTCTGCCTACTGGCAGATTTTGAAACATGAGATGTCTTCTTTTTACGGAATAGGGTTGTCAGTGCTATGCCCAACGCTCTTCAGTCATGTTAGACTGGGAACTACAATTTAAAATGGATTCGAACCACTACAAACACCCACGGCACTGCCGGGACTCGAAACCTGTGGTACCGAGCACCAGAGCGCTATATATATATATATATGTGTGTGTGTGTGTGTGTGTGTGTGTTATGTATATATATGTTTATATATACATATATGTGTGGATAAAATCCTGGAACTTTATTTTATTACATCATTAGAGTTTAAACAATTGAGATCCCGCCCTGGAGGAAACGAGAAAGAAATCTGAAAAACCTTCAGAATTGCAAGCCATCTTACGATGACAACAAAACAGGAGAACGTGTTCAGCCACGTAGTTTGCGAAGAGTGGAAAACGAAGAAACTTGGAGTGTGCACGCTGCTGGTGAATCAGCAATTGTTGCAGAAGCGGATAAAGAAGTTTGCTGAGGTAAACCTTTTAAAGGGTTTTAAACAGGTTTAACCTTTCTCCTTTTTTTTACTATTCCTGTTAATTATATTTATTGATTATAGATACATGTTTACGGCAAATGCTACAGAAAATGTTATAACACAAGATAAAAATTAAAAACAAGAACGGGCAAGAGACTTTTCAGAAGATTGAAAAGTTAAAAATGACCAAATAACATACAACATAAATTTTGATGTGTCTCCAAAGTCATTATATATATACTAAAATAATTTTTTGTGGTACTGTAGTGTGCAGGTTGGGAGAGCAGATTGTAACTGTATGCGGTTGGGTTGAGACACTTGAATTACAAATTGTAGAAGTCCCAGCTTTACTAACACAGGCACAAAACACCACACACATACAATTAGAGACATACAATATTTAACAGATTTAAAGGCATATAATTATTGATTTGGGGAAAGACTCCAATTCTAAGCCGAAAATCCGATAATCAGCTACGAGTGGCCAACTGACCATTTCTTCTGAATGTTTCTTCAAAGGGCGCTCTTACCAGTGCATGAAAGGAAGCATGATTATATTGGTTTAAATTGATAATTGTGTTTCAATATATACCACATCAAATATCATTTTTATATATATATTTTTTGTGGAGTATGTTCCATATTTTTATGCATTATAATATTAGCAACAATATTTTTTGTTCTTTCTAATGCAGCTGGCAAACATTTAGACAACTTGGTCTTGGAGGCCTTAAGGCAAGCGCTGCGCAGACGTACTCACTTTGCATTACCCAGGGGGCGTGTAACTTGAAGATAAGCCACGGACGCTGATTAACAATACCCCGCAACGCTCTACGATCCTATTAGACCGGGACCTACACTTTAAAGAGGATTCCGAACCACTACAAACATCCATGGCACCGCCGGGACTTGAACCGAAACCTGTGGGTACCGAGCGCCAGAGCGCTAGCCACTCGGCCATTCAGGCCCGTTAGCAACAGTATAACATAATAATAAACGTGTTAAATTAATTTTGATTAATTATTTTATTTATTTATTTATTGTCATTTAATTATTATTAGTCATGATTATTAATTGTCATATATTTTACAATACTAAATTTATAACACATTCAAGAAACAATTTTTTAAAGAATATTGAAAAATACTTATTTTACAAAAATTCAAACATCCCATTTTAAACAAAACTTAACCTAAGCCTTGTCTGACTTATAAAAAAAATAGAATTAAATTTTCTATTTTTTATAAAGTCAGGCAAGGCTTAGTATTAATTGCCATTAAACATTTTAAAAACAAAATAATTAATTAATTTTTTTCGAATTCAAAAAAAATTTAAATTGTTGTATAAATTATTATTTCGACCACACATTTCTTCTTGCACAATTTTTTCAATGATCATTAATTACAAACACTTAGAAAAACTCAACATTTTTGTCAATTAATTAAGATCTAGTTTTATCAAAAGCTCCATAATGCCTTTTTAAGAAGACATCTAAAAAGTATTATGTAATGAATTATTGAAACACATAAGCATCCAGATGTTTTGATAAATTATTTTTAAATGGGTAATGCCTTCCATTAATCAAACTTCTTTTGTGATTCTATTAATTTGCGTTACTTTTGAAATACATTGTATTAGAGCTGAAAGTAATTCCAGTTGGTTTCTTATAAAAAAAAATGTAATGGCACAAAAATTGTCTTCAGAGTAATTTTTTTTGCTTTAAACTACATTATGCAGTTCTAAAAAATTTCAGCTTATAATATGGAAAGCTAATTTATTTCATCTTATAATTTACAAAGTGGGGCCTGATGGACGCGTGGCTAACGCTCTGGCACTCAGTACCACAGGTTTTGAGTTCGAGTCCCGGTGGTTGTATATGTTTGGATGTTTGTAGTGGTTCGAAATCCCCTTTAAATCATAGGTCCCGGTCTAACTGGATCGTAGAGCGTTGCGGGGGTGGGGTTCTCCGCGTCAATAGCTTATCTTCCAAGCTACACGCACCTCCTGGGTAGTGGTCCTGGTAACGTCGGTGCGCCGCTTGCCTTAAGGCATCAAAAGCAATTGTCTAAGTGTTTGCCAGCTGCGTTAGGAAAAAAAATAATTTTCAAAGCTATTTTTCAGCTTATAATTTACAAAGCATTATTTAATAATGCCCATTTATATTTTAAAACAAAGCAATGCATCAATCATGCCCATTATTATTTATTTTTGTTCTTATCCGACTTGGTCGACAACAACATCTAAACCAAGTCCAAAAGCACGTGTGAAAAGCGCGTGGAAGGAGGGGAAAGTAGGGGCTGCTTCTGTTGTGTTGTAGCACCCATAGGTAGAAGTCTGACATCTGCTCCGTGGCGCTCAAATAGGAGGGGCAAAGCCTTCCGGGAGGACTTTTAAGGGGAACTAACCGGCATTTGCGTATAGTATGGCAGACGTGACTTGATACGTTGATACGTTGGCTCACGCTGCGTTATCTCAGTTTATAAATGTTGATTAAAATATTACAGATAGCATAAATGACAAAACAGAAAATGAAACTTTTATAAAGGAATTGTTAGAAAACCCAAGAAAACTCCCAACAGGTTGTCCGACTCTCAAGACAAGATGCTGATCATCATAAATGCCATGGAGTCTCCTCTTTTTTGAAACAGTGTCTATAACAATGCTGTCAGCGTATTGAACCTCCGCCTAATGCCACCAGAGGTGCACGTTGGCATTGAGCCACGAGTCGGGCATAATCTTCTCTTTTTCAGCTCATGTTGACGTTTTTACCAGGCTGATTTTGTCATAAAATTAGTAACCTGTTGACCAAGTGGCTAGCGTTCTGGCTATTGGAACGAAAGCTTCATGTTCGAATCCTGGCTGTGGTATGGATGTTTGCTAGTGGTTCGAAAACCACTTTAAATTGTAGATTCCAATCTGTTTAGCCCTCTTGTGCCCAAGATGACCATAGATAGAAAAACCAACTAACCTGGTCATACAATTAATATTAAAGCAAGTTTTCCATACTATCTCCTTAATAAAAATTGAATAATTGTTGCAATTCAAATTAATAAAAATATTTGTTCAATTTTTTGCTTAAAAAAATAGTAACAAAACACTAGGAAATTTAAAATTCTTTAAATTAAAATCGATGATATTGCTAATACCAAAATATTCCAATGGATTAAATATCTTAATACTAATAAGATCTCATTATAAGATAAAAAAAAAAATAATAACATTAAAACTGAATATTTGCCAACAAAAATGATTGCAAAATTCACTTTAATGAGACACAATAATGTATATGAATTTTCAATGCCTCGAAGCGCAAATAACGATGTAATTCGTCTCATTATTTTAGGTTTAAAATTATAATTATTTTCATACCTTAGGTACAAAAAAAATGAATCCTAACAGGTTTTTAACAAAGTACCCTTAGGTCAGACGATGAATAAATGTGTTAGAAGCAGCAGTTCATGTTTGCCTTACTTCAATTTTGTATTTTTTTTTTCATAGAGGTTTAATGAAGTTAATTAGTTTTATTGAATTAGCTTGAAGCCTGAATTTTGTCCTGCGTTTGCTTTGCTAGCTGGTATAAAAAAAAGTTCATCGTAATGACAAATTATGTGCTGTTAGTTAATAGGAAAGAGTTTTCTTATCAGGGCCTAATTTGATCTTTTTTTTTTTTTTTTTTTTTTTTTTGAAGCTTGCTTTAATTACTTCCGAGTAATATTAATTTTTGAATTTTTGTCCATTAAATGATGTTTTTTCTATCAGTAGATTTTTTTTTTTTTTTTTTTTGTGGGGTGAAAGTAGTTTTTAATTTATTTGTTATTTTTATCTAATTACTCCAACATTTCAAATTATCTATTTAATTATATGTAAATTTTAAAAGCGTACAGTGTTCTAAAGTTTAATTTTCAAATGATATTTCGAGAGTAATTTTTAATGTACCATTATTTTCATTTTATTATTACAATTTATGATATTTGATCATAGAAGTATTAATTGTATTTTTCATGTAAATAAAGCGTAATTATCTGTCTTAGTTTATTTTTCTGATAAATTAGTACTTATACTGAAGATTCATAATCATAAAATTATCAGAAATCTATTTCTAAACGTAAATGTTCTAATCATGGATACAGAGGCCTTATGGCCGGAGTGCTTTGCGCTTTGGAGCTAGAGTCCCCTCGGTGCCATGGATGTTTGTAGTGTTTCGAAATCCCATTTTAACCGTTTGACTCTAATATGACTCTAGAGCGTTGGGAATAGGGCTGGCAACTATACCCAGCAAAAGTAAGCACCTCCTGTCTCGAAATCTGCCAGTTGGCTGACGGCCTTGGCACACCATGGGGCTGTTGCGCCACTGATGTTGAACGTTATAATTAAATTATTAAAAAAAATTATATTTTTTTCACCCGAAAATATTAATAAATTACTTGTATAGTTAAAAAAATTATTCAAATAAAATCAATGATATTGTCAATACAAAAATATTCCATGGATTAAATTTTTAATACTAATACTATCATTTTTATAATATATAAAAAATAACATTAAAGATCGAATATTAGACAACATAAATTATTGCACAACTCGCTTTTAATGAGACGCAATTAGTATATTTATTTTTAATGACTCGAAGGCAAAATAACGATGTAATTCGTCTCATTATTTTAGGTTTAAAATTATAATTATTTTCACGCCTTAGTTACAAAATTATCCTAACCGCGTTAGTACGGAGAAGTACCTTTAGGGTCAAACGAGCCAATAAGTGTGTTAGAAGCAGCAGTTCATGTTTGCCTTACTTCTATTTGGTTTTTCTCATAGAGATTTAATGAAGTTAATTAGTTTTATTGAATTAGCTTGAAGCCCTGAATTTTTGTGCTGCGTTTGTTTTGCTAGCTGGTATAAAAAGAACTGCTTCGTAGACACTGACAAATTGTGCGCTGTTAATTAATAGGAAAGAGTTTTCTTACCAGTGCCTAATTTGATCTTTTTATTTAAACTTGCTTTAATTACTTCGAGTAATATTAATTTTTGAATTTTTGTGTATTAAATGATGTTTTTATCAGTAGATTTTTGGAAGAAAGTAATCTTTAATTTTTTTGTGTTATTTTATCTCCATTTATACGAATATTTCTAATTATATGCAAATTTTAAAAGAATACAGTGTTCAATTTTCAAATGTTATATCACAGAGTATAATGTAGCATTATTTTCATTTTATTACTAGAAATTGTGATATATGATCATAAAGATTGTTATAGAAGTATTA
>BPLR01005839.1:0-22868 GCA_021605095.1 Caerostris extrusa
TTTTAGTATACTAAAGCTTTAAAAGAAATGGACAAAAAAATAATTGAATGCAAATATGAAAACAATCAATGGGTATTTATGAGAGAGAACAGACAAATCTTTTCCTAATGGATATCGTACTGCAATGGGTGGTATTTTAAAAATGTTCTTGAATACAAGAAAGTTTTTTTTATTGCACTAAAAGCTTGTTTTTTATTATTATACATATAATTTAATTTTTAAATAAGGAGTTATAATTTGAATTTAATTAATGATTTAATTTTAACTATTAATTTTTATTCTTGTTTATTAATTTTAGGTGTATGTGAGAGTATTCGAAACTCCCAGACCACAGATTTACTCTTTCATCATATTGATTGTTATCGATGGCGTCCACCAAAAAAATAGTTTGTTTTTTCTTCTGTAGAATTAAATATGCATATTATTTTCAGAACTTTTTAAAAAATAAACTAAATTCATTATTTTATCCTTGAAATGTTTTGATGTAGAATTTAGTAGCCACAAAAAAGATCTTAATGATTCATTAAGAGGATAGATTTATTTTGTTATCATATGGGTTTGCAAACAAAATATTAGTACTAAATTTTTATGGTTTTTAATTTGTCTTATAAAATTTTTTGTTAATGTAAACTTGTTTATATGTATAGTTTGTCATAATATTATTTGTTGCATACATGAGATCTATTTTTTCCTTTCTATTTTGAAATAATATTTACATTTCAATAAATTTTGCTTATAGTAGTTTTGAAATTAAAGAATTGAGCAATAAGTCTTTACTATTTACTTAAAATAATCTAATCTGTGCTTTTTAATACAAAGCTCAATATCAAATGCTTGCTCAAAAGTTGTGTATTTGCTTTAAATCAACATTTATCATATTTCTGAATATGTTATTAATTCATCAATTGTTAAACAAAAAATGGTAATGTTTTGTGTAAAGTTGTATATGGATATGTTAAGTAGTATAAATTTATTGTTTCTGATGAGTATAAAAAATCCTGGAAATGTAGATTCACCCCTCTCATCTCATCTCTTATGTATATTTTAAATAAAAATATTATCTTATTTCTTTTCTTGCTTGTTTTTCTTACTTCTTAACATTTACTGAGCTGTGTTATCATTAATATTTTAGTTTGGCTTTTTAAAGAGTTTTAATTATTATTACTGTTTTAAGGATTCATTAACCATTGAATACTGACTTAAATTTTTCATATGAAATAATATATAATTACACTTACACTCAATATTTTTGAAGACATATGTATTTAGTAACATTTAATAATTTTTTTTTAAACAGCATTTATTTCAAGAATTTTATTGAAATTATTGTGTAGTGACCACCTTACAATTTATTATATAATATTCCATTAATAATTAATGAAATTAAGGGATAACTTATAAAAAAGCATGCCTGAGTAAATTACAGCAAGTCAATTATGTAAAGAGCATAAGTCTTCCACTTGAAATTAAATTTAATTGGAATTATTTAATATTGTAACAATGAAATTGTTAATTAAAATAGCATCTACATTGTCAATTATCTGAAATGCAAGTTTGCTGTATTTTAAGTTAGCGAGGTAAAAAGGAAGGAAATGTCAGACGAGTTAACAATTGTTACTTTTTCTTGTTTAAAGAAATCTATTTATCAACATTTTTTTTAGGTGTCCGAGATATCCCAATTTGGTACATTTTCGACTTTTGTTTGTGGAGGTTATCTAAAGAATATTATTTACCGAAGAAAACTGTAGATCTTAACTTATTTATATGAACTAATTGTCACTGCTGTTGTTTGCACAAAATCCATTGCACCTGGATAAATGAATCAACTTGATGTATTTAGGACCAATGATGCTCATGAAAAACCTAAAGATGAAACCATATTTCTGTGCAACAAAATAATTTTAAGTATTTCATTAGGCATGATTTTTTTAAAAATATTTTTATGCCTTCTTTCATGATGTATTCATTGACATTTCTATTTTACCAATGACGGTCACTAAGTAAGAGTCTGGGGCAATATGAAAAACAGGCGAAACCCTGCAGCGACTATCGAATGCTACACTGTTCAGTAACTTGGTATCATTATTTGAGTGCTGTTGTCTGGTAATCAATAATCTCTGTTGCATACTAGAGATACAGTGATTGAAAGATGAAATGTAGATCAGGGTCTGCAATCAGTTGTTACTACCCTATTTTGTTGGTTGCTAAGTATTTTCAGCGGATGCAACACTCATCATCAGACAAATTCTGCAAGAAACCTGGATAACGCCTTAGGTCATCAGTGTCTCTAAATCATACACCATTTGAGAGTGTGTGAAACATGAATTACCATAATTTCTCTACTCTATTTGAAAGGAAGAGAACTATATAGGATAGTTTAGAACATATGGTCAAGCATCTATTAGGACACATTCCATACCTTTATATCATCAGTTCATTGAAATACTAAAATCGTGTATTGCCATACAAGTATTACTTATACTGATCACCTTGAATATTAATCTTTGTATTGCATTAATTTTTAGAATTAAAAAATCGTTAATTAACTTTAAAAATTAATAGTTTAATTAACAATTTTAAAAATTTCTATAATTAAAAAAGCAACAAAATAACATGGAAGAAATGCACAATTAGTTTCTTATAATTGTATAGTTATATGAACTTCAAACTGCTACATAAATCAGATCCTTTAGTTAGATTTTATTGAAAATAAAGTACATTTAAAAAAATATTTTGCTCAGATTTGAATTTATATTAATTATTAAAAATAGGTCTGCTGTGTCTAAAATTATGTTTTGTTAATGTTATTTTAACTATTTTAAAATCATTTTCACAAAGAATTTGGAGTTATTTCAGATGTTAAAATTGAAAGACAAAAAAATCATTATTTTGTTAGAGATTCTTTTTAAATTGCAGCAAGCATAAAACAAAAACGGTGTTAAATTATAATCATTTTCTTTGCCATACTATCCTCTAAAAAAATGAATTCATTTACTGTTATCAATTTTCTAAAATATTTTTATAGTATATTTATGGCTGTCTATTTTTCGTATATTTTATTTTATAGATCAAATACTTTTTTGTTTGCTTAGTGAAAAATCTGAAGAGAATTCTTGGATTTTTTTTTTAATTGATTATAATCTGTACTGTAACTTACCCTTATTATAAATGTTTTTTAATTTAATATTGGATTGCAAAGTCATTACAATTTATAATCACCTTTGTTATATCATAAAGAAAGAATGTTTTGAGGACAACACACAATGAATATTTATGAATGAATTATATATAAAAATTTACATCAATTTTTTAAATAAATGAGTTTTTTATATTAAATAAAGGAAAAAATTATCTTTCTATTGAGAAAGCCAGCATTTAAAAAAAAAAAATACTTAATTGCTGAATTACATTAAATTCAAATAAATACTTATATTATGCTGAATTATTTTATGTAAGATGTTTAATTATAAAAAGAAATATATAGTTGCTTTTTAAAGTAATCCAATTAAATTTTATTCAATAGAAAACAATCGTTTCAATTTTTAATTTTTTTTATTCTTAAAAGGAAAACAAAATTAAAAATCATTAATATTCTTAATTTCACTTCGGATATCCCCCTTTTGTAATTGTTAAAAGTTTAAAAGTGTCTAAGTAATATTTAAATAAAATATTGGTTTAAATTATCCATTCTGTCATTTTTGTTGTAAAATGACGCATCTCACTAGGTTTATATACATAATAAAATGACACTGTTTCATAGATGTGTGCTGTCAAAATATGTTTTCAAATGGTTAAAAAAATCTAAAACAAGAGAAGTTTTATTTAAAAGACTAGAAAAATCAAGTTTAAATTTTTATCGATAGTTACTAAATGTGAAGAAATACATAGTTTATAGCCTGCAGATATATTCTGCAAATAATTTAGATTTAAATTTAAATAAAATAGCATATCTTTTGGCACATTAAAAGAAAAACTTTTTTGTATGCATCATAAATACTAATAGTTTGTTAATTAAAAAGAAATTCCTATTATTTTCAACAAAATCTAATTTAGATTTTCAGGATTTTGCATTGTATTATGAATTTCTCCATTCATTATTTGCAAAAAGTTATTTTTCTGTTAGCTGGCAAAATGGATTTAAACCTCTTACTACGAATGATGCCAAACATCCTGACTTGTTACATGATGGTGCCAAAATAAGGGGGAAATAATACCCCATTGTTTTTAACGTTCTTTTTATTCTCCAAATTTATTTTTAGTGTTTAATTTTGAATGAAGAATCTGCTTTCATAAGCAACAATAAATTATTGACTCATTGTGTCTTTATACGTTTTTAGCCTCTAATATATTTTCAGTGGCTGTTTTCCATCCAGATCTCTTTGAATGAGGAGGCCACTTTCATTTCCTCCGCTCTTTTGGCTAATAATTGCTTCATGTTGTGTTCAAACTGAGAGTTCTCTTAATGTGATGGATTCCTTATTGATGAGTTCTATGAGATACGAATACAGTCTAGGCCTACTTATTTGGTTCTTTTCGTATATTGGTGTTATTTGTCTGCATAAATAATCAGAGAACGTGAATACACTACTTTCACTCTCTGGTTTGGTAAATATTAAAGTCCTGCAAGTAGATTTACCTTCTGGACAGTGAAAATCTATACGATAAGAATTAGTCTCAAACAAAAACCAGATATTTTGTATTGAGTTTTCAAACAGAGAAGATGGGTCTTTTAAGTAAGTATGTTTTATATATAAAATGTGTCTCCCACTCATTAATTTTTCTGTTTTAACATCTGTTTTAAGCTTCTTGTCTAAAAGTTTCATGCTTTCTTTTCTGATAATCTCTGCTTCTGATGCTTTGATATGTTCTTTTTTCGAGATCAGTGACATGGAATTCTTTTAAATCCGATAAGTTAGGTATCCCTAATTTTGCTTTTAAATTTAAATGCATTATCAAAGCATTAGTGCATTGACCTTGAAGTGCTTCAAAATTTTCGTCAGATTTTCTTTTGTGTATGCGAACAGATGGTTTTCCCATTTCCTTTCTCTCAATAAATCTGACATTTGTACGCCTTTTTCTTATTATTTTTTTCTTTGTTTTCAGGACGCTTTTTCTCTGCATGTCTTTTCGCTTATAAAATTCCCTCTCCATGTAAAATAATTTTGGTTTATCTATACTGAATATTCGTCCCATATTTTGTTCAAATATAGCTGATAATCTATCTCAAGTTCTTCATCGGATAAAGCATCGAAATTGATATCGTAAAGTTCTAACTCACCTTCTGATTCATTTACAATTTTTTTTTCTGAAGTTGTGGGGTCATTTTCCGATACATCAATATCTTCTGCATAGGTTTCGTCTACACTTTCTGGTAATTTTTCGTCTGATTTTTCTAGATCAAGTGTGTCCTCGATATCTACGTCACTAATTATCTTTTCTTGATCATTTTCATCTATATCTGTTTTTTCCTCTTCATTGATGAGTGTGTCTACATCTTCTCCAAGAACGTTTTCCTCATCAGCATCTGAACCACTAGATATTTCTTCCTCAGAATTGCCTGGACTGATTGATTCTTTTTCAAATACTTCGACGTCTTCTGCTTTGCTAGATATTTTTCTTCTAATTCCTTTTCTGGTGTTTCATGGCCGTGTTCTTGAATTTTATTCGTAATAATGTCTTCTTCAGACTCGGACGTAGCATATCTTTCAGCAGGATCTAAGATTTCCAAAAACTGGTGAAGCTCCCAAGTGGAAAAGTCTACGTTTTCTAAAATGCGATCAAAGTTATCAAACGACGATGGGCCGATAGCTAACTTCTTAGAATCTTCTATTTCCTGTTCGTCCGTTGGTGGTTTGATTTCTTCCTCGCCATTTTGAATTTCTGCTACTTTTTCATCTTTAGCTTCTATATCCTTTTCTTGAACTTTTAGTTCCTCCGTGGGATTCGGTAACAAATCTTTGTCTTTCTGAACTTTAAATTTAACTTCTCTAGAAAACAAGAAATCTGAACGATCGGTAAAAGTATCTGTTGTCATTTCTTCCGTCCATTTTCTTAATGAAAGTCCATCTGTTCTCAAGTACGAAAAAAACTCCATTGTCTGAAAGAAACTAGGGTCGTTGTTTAAGTGATATTGGTGTGATTTCAAAGCATCTTCTCGATTCTGGGAAAACATTTCTGTCACGGTTTGTTCCTTTATATTAACAGCACGATATTCTAAACAGTCTTTTCTTCCTGAATAGAATGATAGACTTTTTAGTGGATCACTAAGATTCTCTGGATTGTAATAAATTATTCTGAATACAAGGCCGTCTTTCAAAGTATGCGGGTTGTACTTGGCCACTTTTGAGGTCTTGTACCGTATGTGTTTGCCATTTGGTGGGAATCTATTGTCTACAATGTTTTGTGTGATTTCAATACCTCTGATCCAAGTTTCTGGCATACGAATCTGAAGTGTACTTTTCCCGAATGTCACTCCATGTATACTGTATTCTGGTAGAAATGCATCCCACTTGGTATAATCCTCGAATTTAAAACTCAATCCTTTGCAACTTTGGTCAACTTCTTGGTTATTGTTCCAAAGTTTTTGTCATTCCACACAAATTCGATTCCCAAATACTCAGGACTGTCCACTTGAAACATTTCGCCGGTGGAGGGTTCCAAAAAAATTGGGTGCGATAACCCATCTTTAGATAATCGTAATAAAACCCAAAAGTGAACTCTCTTCCCATATAATATATCTGTCTTCTTCACTGGTACCTTGGCTTCCATTTCTACGCTTTCAACTACCTCAGCAGCTTCCCCTTCTATCCAGTATTTTTTTGCTTTTTCGAAATCTAAATCGTATTTATTTTTCTTTTCAGTTGAAGCTGTTGAATAGGGAGCTTTGGCAAGGAACTTCTCATAATGCTTAAATTTTTTGGTAATGAGAAGATTGGATCAAACCTTTCTCCTTCAATTTTTTCGTCACTTCCCTTGTGGCATACCCTTGCGCAACGTAAGCTTCAAAATCAGAAGCTAGAAGCATAGTACATAAGATCATGCTCATCTCCAAACTATTACCACTTCGTCTTTTAGAATACTATCAAGCGAATGTAGTATTTTTGGACTTCTTGTTGGCACTTTCAAAGGAGTATATTCTACATAGTCAGCAAGAAAAACAGCACATTCATTCCATTCTCTCAGTTCTGCTGTCTTAGTGATTTTAATGGGACAAAAGTATGTGCAGATAAGCTTGCGCATATTACATTCATTTTCTAAATATAAAAGTGGGTTCAGGTCTTTGAGGGTAGAGAAATCGAAATTGACGTTGATAATTTTTAGCAAGGTACAGAATTTCTTCTTCTTTTTGGTTATTTTCTAAATAAGATATAGGTAGATCAGATTTCGGGTCTTCCATAATTACAATAATTGTATTTTTTAATAAATCTTACTCACGAAACAACTTTGCTTTTATTATTCATGCAAATTTTAAAAAGTTTACATGAATATTTAAAGCTTATATTTAAATAACTTTGTAAATAACCAATATACAAATTATTGCGTATGTTTTGATCTATTTATCTTTTTCACCTCGTCAATTTTGGAAATAAGCAAAAAAGTTTATTCTTTAGTCTGCTTTTACTAGTCTTATTTTTCTCATCTGATACAACAATTGCAGTTTAAGCAAAAAAAATTTTTAATTTTTACAAAAAAAAAAAAAAAAAAAAAAAAAATTTCAAAAGTAAGATTGATTGCTTATATTATTATAAATTGTTAATTATACAATTTTTACTATGTCCTTGGAAAATAAAAACTCATTTATCTTGCTTACTTGCATATGCGAGTCCTATTTTTGGATTACTGCTCCGTCTAATTTTGAGATCATACAAAGACATGAAAATAAAATCCTGCGTGTGATTACAAATTCGCCTTGGTTTTTCCGAAATGAGCATATCAGACATGATCTTTCCCTCTCAAGTTTTAAACAATTTGTGCATAAAATTGCAAAAAAATTTTATAATTTCATTCCAAATATAAATAATTCTGTTTTGAATGATCTAGTCAACTATGCTTACGACATTTCTGATTTTAAAAATCGCAAAAGACCTCGCGCTGTTCTGCATAATATTCATTAACGTTCCGATATCCTTTCCGAATTACCGTGCAGTTTCTCCGCTGAGTCATAATTTCCGCTCCAATCGTTATTGTTTGTTTCTATTGTTTATCTGTTTTTCTTATTACCTTCTTGAAATTATAATTTTTTATATTATTATTATAATTATATATGCATAATTTTTTTTTTTATTAATTAATAAAAAATACGAATAATTAGTAAGTTAATTTTTTTTTTAATAAATTAATAATATATATATTACTCTTTTACTATCTAATCAATAGGCTTAAAGCTTAAGAAACTTCTCTCATTCACAAAGCAGTGGAGATAAAGGTTGCTAAGCAACCAAGGTTCTCCGCCAATCTGGCAAATCGTCGTATACAATTTTTGCTCTCAAAATTAAATTTTTGAATTTGAAATTCAAAATTATGAAATTAGATTTTTTTTATTTATGCTCCAGTAAGTGTAAGTATACATGTACATTTATGAACGTATACATGTGCCTTCATAAAAGTATTTAAGTGCGTATGAGTAACATTGCATAAGTATATAAAGATGTATGCTTAAATATCTAAGAGGGTATGCATACGTTAACCTGTATGTATATCTATTGGCATGATTATGTGTGTACACCCAACTATATTAATACGTAAATATGTCCTGAACAGCAGTTTATATATATATATATATATATATATATATAGTATGTCTAAACAAATTCACGAATGTATGAAATCATATATGTATTAATGCATATAGAGAGATATGAATGAGTATCTATGCATATTTATATTTTTGCACATAATATCAAGTGGATGCAGGAATGTATGCGTAGTATATAGTGACACTATGAGAAGACGAAATTAGTTATGTATATATTCATAAATGTATAAATGATAATTGCTAAAACATGTGTATGTATATATGCATGCAAATACATATCTGTGTATTATGTTTGTAAATATATCTGCATGTAGATGTATATATGTGCACATAAATATTGTAATATATATATATATATCTAATATATAAAATTCTCGTGTCACAGTGTTTGTTGCCAAACTCCTCCGAAACGGCTTGACCGATTCTTATGAAAATTTTGTGCATATTTGGTAGGTCTGCGAATCGGTCGTAATCTATTTTTAAACCCCTAAGTGATAAGGGTGGTCCACCCCTAAATATTTTTTAAAATTTTTTTGGCAAAGCAGTATAGACGGTAACAATGTAGTGTTTTTTTAATTTTTAGTCATGATATTACAGCACGTGTGTTTAAACAAAAATTAAAGACTTTAATCGGCTTCATTTTTTTTATTTTAATTTAATTAAGTGATATATAAATCAACACGTGTTGTGAACTCGCACCAACAACGGTCGTTGCTTTACCTGTATATATTATACGCAACATTTTTGTGGGAATAGTTTTAATTTAAAAGAGAAATATTTACGTGTTAAATAAATATACGTGTTTTATCATTGTTAAAGGTGAGTCAAATAATAAGAGAACAAATACTGTTATATTTGCACGTATAGCGTTAAATTATATTTACGCGTGTAGCGCGTTAATGTCTTATGTGGCGGCACTCTGTTGCTCCTTTCAGGTGATTTCAGGCAAACACTTCCTGTCATTCCACGTTCAACGTACGCTGATGAGATCAACGCTTGCTTAAAATCATCGTCACTGTGGCGTAATGTTGAAAAATTACAACTTAAAGTAAACATGCGCGTACAAATGCTTCAAGATCCATCCGCTGAAACATTCTCAAAAGAACTGTTTGATATTGGGGATGGAAAAGTTGCTGTACATAAAAATACTGGATGCATAAAATTGCCGACAGATTTCTGCGCAATTATCGACTCTCAAAATAATCTCATCGACCACATATTTCCCGATGTATGCACACAATTCAAAAATCTTGATTGGTTGGCAGAAAGAGCAATTTTGGCAGCAAAAGATGTGGACGTCAATGGTTTAAATTCCAAGATAAAACAATTGTTGCCAGGGGACTTGGTGTCATACAAATCTATCGATACAGTTTGCGTAGCCAATGAAGCTGTAAATTATCCAATTGAGTTTTTGAATTCATTGATTTGCCAGGCATGCCACCGCATCATTTACAATTAAAGGTTGGATCTCCGTTATTTTGATTCGTAATTTGAACCCACCCCGGCTGCGCAATGGAACACGATTAGTCATTAAAAAATTAATGAAAAACGTTATCGAAGCCAGCATTTTGAATGTCAAGTACCGAGGCGAAAATATATTGCTGCCACGAATCCCTATGATTCACACAGAAGTGCCAATTGAATTCAAACGTATTCAATTTGCAATTAGATTGGCATTCGCAATGACAATCAATAAGTCGCAAGGCCAAACGATGTATGTTTGTGGTTTAGATTTGGCCACACCATGTTTTTCCCATGGACAACTATACGTGGCATGTTCGCGTGTGGGTAAACCATCCAGTTTGTTTGTGTTGGCTAAAGACGGACTAGCCAAAAATGTTGTACACTCCATTGCACTTAGAGATTGAGGTTGATTATTTTTTTAATTGCCATAATTAGTAGTAAATATGTAAATAACTATTTTTGATGTATATAAAGCTATTATATAATGTAATTTAAAAATATATTTGTTAATTTAATAAAGTATAAAGGATGAAATAATTAAATGGTTAGTGTACTATCATTTTATAGGCCGTCATTGTCTGCAAATTCCATTCCTCTTCCAATCATAACCACATTTCCACACACTTATAGCAAGTTAGTTTTTTTTTTTTTATTAAACTAAAAAAATATTTTATAGAAATAATGTATATGGCAAAACAACGTTTGCCGGGTCAACTAGTATATATTTATATATATGTATATATATATATATATATATACATATATATATATATATATATATATACATATATATATATATATATATATATATGTATATATATATATATATATATATATACATATATATATATATATATATATATATATATACATATATATATATATATATATATATATAATGTGTGTGTGTGAATGTATGATGTTATGTATATATGCATGTACATACATTGCATACTTACGCAATAAAGAACCCTTTAAGGCAGGGATGGGCAAACTACGGGCCAACTCCGGCCCACCGGAAGGTTCTATCCGGCCCGCTGATATAATTTTAATTTGCCGGTTAAATGAAAATATATAGCAGTTATTAAGCATAATATGCCAAAGTTAAAGTTCTACAAATCATTATCGAAAGTAAGTTTATAAGTTTAATATCTCACTTTGCAGAAAATCAATGCTATGTTTGCTTCATCTTATACATGTGTACAAATGTTATCTACTATGAACCTTAGAAAGAATTATTTCAGAAGTAGACTGACAGAGGAGCATTTAGCCTCGTTCCTTAGAATCAGTAGATCTCACTTCGAACCTCAATAGAAGGAACTTTTAAAAATGAAATCCCAGTTTCATTCCTCTCATTAACATATTTAAATTGTAATGCTTGTATATTGTTTTTAAAACTTTAGAAAAATTTATCTTGGCCCGCAAACTTTCTTTTTTCGGTTTTTGGCCCGCGACCGAAAAGTTTGCCCATCCTTGCTTTTAAGGTATGTTCAGTTGGGGCAAAATTTATCATATCCTTTTAATAGGAAATTTTTTTTAATTAAATAGATAGTCTCTGGGTGAAATAATATGTCATTAATGTCAAACTTTTTCGTCCCTACCTTGATCTCAGTTTCTACGATACAAAACATTGTAATAACTCCTTAAAACCGCTTCCATTAACAGTTTCAAATAAGCAAAGTATTGTTTCATTTTGGTCAATTACACTCATGTCCATAAATTAAGGATAATTCAGAATCACACAGAAATTGAACTGTAAAATAAAAATTTCACCTGTAGAATTATCACACATCTTGAAGAAGAATATGCAAATTACAGGAAACCACCAGATAGCGCGGATAGTACGTCACAATGACGAGAGTGTAAGAGAGGGGTATATAAGGAATGGTGGCAAAGAAGTAAAATTGTTCACAAGCGCTTTAAAAGCCTTTCTGTGCAATAACCGCATAGTTATGGCACAAAGGAAGCATTTGGATGATTTTTACGTGGTAAAATTATCGGACGACTGGAATGTGGACGTACCCAGCTGGAAGTATCCGAGGAACTTGGAATCGCCCAGAGTGTCATCTCCAGGCTTTGGCAATGATTCCAAGATGATGGTAATGTGAGTAGATGTTACAGCACAGGTCGCCCCGAGTTACAACGCCGAATGAGGACCGGTATTTAGCAGTTACTGCCAAAAGAAACAGACGGAACACAGGCATCAGACCTGTCTCATCAGCTCTCTTCAGCTACCGGTACGACAGTTTCAAGGCAGACCGTGTACAGACGCTTGGGGAAAATTTGTCTATATGCTCGTAGGCATGTCAGATGTGTTCCACTTACCGCAACTCACTGTCGCCTGCGATTAACCTGGAGTAGAGAGCATGCATTGTGGACACCGCAACAGTGGTCTTATGTGATGTTTTCCGACGAGTTCAGGTTTAGTTTGCAGTCTGATTCTCGCCGGACTTTCATATGGAGAGCACCAGGTACCCGTTACCACCAAGGGAACACCTTTGAACGACACCGTTACGGTGGTGCAGGATAGCTCGTTTGGGGAGGAATTATTCTTGGTTCCAGAACTGACCTGCATGTTCAGAATGTAACGATGACAGGCCACATCTATCGGGATGTCATTCTGGAACAACATGTACGTTTGTTTCGGGGCGCCATGGGTGCTGAATTTCTGTTTATGGATGACAACGCCCGTCCTCGCCGTGCAAGCATTGTAGACGAATGCCTTCAATTGGAGAATATCACCCGTATGGATTGGCCAGCATACTCACCGGACTTGAATCAATAGAGCATGTGTGGGATATGCTTGGCCGACGAATTGCAGCCCGTCAACGCCCTCCCACCTGTCAACCGGAACTTCGGAGGGTATTGCTTGATGAGTGGTGTAATATTCCCCCAAGATCAGATTGATAATTTGATACTCAGCATGCCTAGGCGTTGTAAGGCATGTATTGCATCGTCCGGGAGACATACTCCATATTAACCATCATACTAACCATGTTATACTGTTTTTGTAAATAGGTTCTTTTTTGAAATTTGCTGCAGTTAGTAAAAATCGCAATTTTTATTAATTATGTCAAACATATAGCATCTTTTTTGCTCTTTACCTTTTTGTTTAATAGATAGACTTCACAAATAAGTCAAATTTGTTTTGCTTCTGTCTCTTTCTTTGCCTGAACTTCATTATCCTTAATTTATAGACATGAGTGTAAAAATTGATGTGTATTATATAACACAGTGACAAGCAAATGTCATACCTCAATCATATTATTTTGATTCAATTATGTTATTTTTAAATTCAACTCTTTTGTTAATAATGAAAAGGCTTAAAATGAAAGTAATGCAATTAATTCTCTGCTTAATTCCACCAAAAGTAATGCATATTTCTCTCTTTTGGCAAGCTTCATTTATGAAAAAAGAAAATAACAGATTTTCATCTCCTTAAAGTATCTTATTCAGCTTTTTATGTAATTAACTTACAATTTCATGCCCAAACAAGCGAAAACGATGTCACGATACGATGACTCGAATAAAATTTAAATACTCGCAAAATCAGAAGTGGCAATTAGCTTATTCGTTTCCTTTTTTTTTTTATTTACTCATGCAAGCAATTAGCATCGCATATTTCAGAAAAATAATCGATGGTTCCTATATGATTACTTATTCGTGCAAGACTCATACCATATATACACGTACTATATATATTATATATAGATGTACATATGGCGTATTCATATTTGCATACATATTATGCGCGTACATGCAAATATCCATATGAGTATACATGCGCATATTTATAAGCAGTTACATATGTTTACATACTTATTATTACATGCATTTATTTACAATATTTATAAGAACCCACGTTATATTCCAATCATGCTTAAATTCTAACATACATTGATATGTGCATACATATTGATATGCGCATATATGCATACATACTTATGTAGATGTTGTTGTTATTACCTTTGGCTTTATTGGAACTTAATACATACAAATTTAAGAAATATTTGTTAATGTACAATTGTGAATGTTCGTATGTACATGTATACACCTTCATAAATATGTACGTAATTTATATATACATTCTTCGATGTGTCGATATATAGGTTTATATACACATGTATCGATATATTTTGGTATGTTTACATATAGTGTAAAATTTGTGGTAAAAATGTGGTATATAAAATTTGTGGTAACAGTATATTTTGGTATGTTTATATATAGTGTACAGGGGCCTGATGGCCGAGTGGCTAGCGCTCTGGCGCTCGGTCCCACGGGTATCGGGTTCAAATCTCGGTGTTGCCATGGGTGTTTGTAGTGGTTCGGAATTCACTTTAAACTGTAGGTCCCAGTCCTAATAGGATCGTAGAGCGTTGCGGAGGAAATGTTACTCCGCGTCTGTGGCTTATCTTCAAGTTACACGCCCCCTGGGTAGTGCAAAGTGAGTAACATCGGTGCAGCCCTTATGGCATAAAAAAGATCATGGTCTATTTGCCAGCTGCATAAGGAATATATATATATATACACAATGGTGTCCAAAAGTTAAACATAATTGATAATTATGTGAATAAAGAAGGAACTGTAAATCAGAATGGCGGGAAACGTGATATGCGAGTGTAAAATGGTTATAAAATAAGAAAGCAAATCAAAAAATCGATAATAATTAATTTTATTATCCAAAGTAGCAGTTTGAAAGAAAACTGAGCATAGCAAGGGTTCACACTTTAAAGAAAAATGAAAAACACATTAAATTAAATACTGATGCTGCAGTTTAATAAGGCGTGTGGTCACCTCTGATAGCCAGGCACGCAGCACAGCGATTTATCATACTTGCTATGAGATGATGAATGAGTTGGGGCTCAAAAGGTTCCAAGCTTCTTGGAGAGCTCTCTTCAGTTCTGTAATGGAGCTTGGTGGGTGCAAAAGGGCTGCAATTTGTCTCCCGAGCATATACCATACATGCTCGATAGGATTTAAATCAGGGGATTTCGCAGGCCACAACATGCGTTGGATGTTTTCCGTTTCAAGAAAGTCATCAATCAGCACCGATCGGTGACATGGCGCATTATAATCCATGAATATGAAGTCAGGACCGACAGCACCTCGAAACAAGCGAACATAAGGCTCAAGAACTTCGTCTCTGTATCTTTGACCAGTCACAGACCCCATATCAAAGAAATGGAGGTCTGTGCGGCCGTCCATCATGATGCCTGTCCATACCATTACTCCCCTTGATGGAAAATGATGTCTTTCCGTTATGTTTCTTGGTTCAAAACGTGTTTCACGTTCTCTCCATATCGTTACCCGACGAGAATCACTACTCAGACTAACCGACAGACGTTACCCGACGAGAGACTACTACACTGAACATCACATTGGCCCACTCTACCACACTCCAATGTTAATGTTTCAAACTCCAGTTCAAACGAGCGCGTTTATGCGCAGACGTGAAAGGAATGCAAACTGCTGGTCTCCTGGCATACAGGCCAGCATGATTGAGTCTCCTGTAAACAGTTTGTTTCGAAATTCGTATTCCTGTGGTGATTGTGAGCGCCGAACCTAGTACTCTGGCAGTACTGCCCCTCTGACGTCGCGCTCTTATTACCAGATATCGGTCTTGGCTAGGGGTTGTGACTCTTGGTCGACCTGATACTGGTTGTCAGTTAACATTTCCGGTTCTTTCAAACCTCTGCCAGAGTCTTGAGATCACAGACTGGTCCACATTCAAAATTCGAGACACTTCGGTTTGTGATCGTCCGATTCCAGCATTCCAACGATTCTTCCTTTCGCAAACATGTCCAATTGGCGTCTTTGTGCCATCATTCACCTTGTTTGATGGTTAACAACGTTCCTTCGCACAGCAGTTGCACGAAACTTGTCTGAACTGCCTATGCTGAGTGAATCGGTTTCTCTGCGTTCCGACATGCGCAGAACGCAGTCGACTGGCAAGTTTTGCATAAACCCAATATTTCTTCTTCACCCAATTAATATCCGCAAGAAATTTGGAATAATTTTACGAACATTTACTCCATGTTTTTCGCATTTTACGATTTATGCTTAACTTTTGGACACCAGTGTATATATATAGTGTACAAAAACATACACTATATGTAAAGCATATCAAAATATATCGACAATTTTGGTATGCTTACATGTATTATACAGAAACATACATTTACCTATGCACAAAATATAAATTATTATCGATATACTTCGTTTCTGAAAGCAACGACTCCAAATGACTCTGCCAGTAGATTCAAACCCAAGCTCCCCTGTTTCAAAAATAGCTGTGCAAATCAACGGTGCAGCACGAGTCAGGCCATAGGATATATTTATCTTATGGTACATATCGGTGTGCTTCATGTTCCACTTCTGTATACCACGAAGAACTCACCGACATAAGAACTTTTGGGTGTACTGCCCCGAATTTGCGTCTCGTATAAAAGAAAGCATGTACTAGGTAGTTTGAGTGCTCTGCAAGACATTTTACCCTCGTTGACGCCGTTGGCATCGAGTCTCCGCGTATCTGAAAGCAATGACAATAATGGAAGCTGCCAACGAATTCGAACCTTCGCCCTCTTACGTACTAGCTACGCATGTTACCTCTGAACAACGAGTTGGGTTTTTGAGCACTTTGTGGTTTCAAAAGGCATCCTTATGCCATGAATTACTGCATGCCAACTATAATTTTTGTATTGCATTTTGATTATGCAAATATACCAATCATTATTATTATAAGAAATTTCGATATATTTAAACATTTAAAATAATTCATTTCTCTCTCTCTCTCTCTATGCATATATATATATCCTCCTACGCACTAGCAGAAGTGCCTCCTGTGGCATTCAAGAGAAATGGTCAGTTGGCGTACACACTCTCACCTAGAGAGGAAGTATATTTCGTGCCTCCTGCGCATACCTGAGTATATGGTTATCGATTTAGAAGTGGAATCCTTCCAGGAATCTGTAATTATTCGTTTTTAAATGTGTTAAATATTAATAAATTTGTTATATTAATGTGTCTCTAATTGTATGCGTGCCGTGTTCATGCGTGTGTCAATAAAACTGTATTAAAACCTGTGTCTCAAGCAACTCAACCCAACCACACCCAGTTACAATCTAGTTGCCCAACCTGTACACTACAATACATATATATATATATGTGTGTGTGTGTGTGTGTATTGCTATGAAAATAAAATTGTCATCGGTTCACAAAGCGCTAAAAAATTATACATTTCGAAATGTAATAGTTATAATAAACTTTTCTTACATCTTTAGAATATACTAAAAATATTTTTAATTTGATATTTATTAAAAGAATCACCGTTCTGGCTTGATATTAGAGAGTTTTTGCATACCGTACGTTAGTTACCGTAGGACGTCCGTTAGCTTTTTCTCCCTAGCGCGCATGCTCATAGGAAGCATTATTACAGATACGCAGGCGCAGTTTCCTATGAGCATGCGCGCTAGGGAGAAAAAGCTAACGGACGTCCTACGGTAACTAAACGTACGGTATGTGCAAAAACTCTCTATTATATTAAAAATAACTTTACGTTACATCTTATCACAGTAAATCTGATAGCATCGATAGTACTGCATATCCTATGAACAAGAAAAGCATTATACAATTTAAAAAAATAAATAAAATGAGAGTAAAAATTCATTTCATATCTAATCGTAACAAAAGTTGGCTTGTCATTTCAAACCAGTGACGCAAGTTGGTGCTGAAAACAACTTTAGGAGGAAAAAAAAAGTGTAGATCATTGTTAAAGTAAGCATAGAAATAAGGCGACATATTTCAAAGCCATGATAAATCAACTTATTTGCATTGTCATGTTTAAATCCACTCCTTTTCATTTGCTAATGAAGACATCAAAGGATGGGAAATAATTCATCGGTTAAGAACTTTTTTTTTTTTACTATTTTTGTGCAAAAATTTAAAAATATTTTTGGTAAAGATGAAATTCGATGTGGATGGAATTAGTAATATGCGGTCCAGCAATAAAAAAAATAAGAACTTTGATTGCGAGTTAGGAGCATTATATATATATATATATATGTGTGTGTGTGAAAGTCAAGAACTTTGTGATTGAATATAAGATTTACTAAATGAAGAAAGCAGAGGTTTTATTTCACAGCAATATGGCATCAAATAAGGAAGAAAAAAAACTAAAAAATAATTGAAAAATTATTTTTCAATAATCATCATCAGAAGGGCAACAGTTCCATGATGGATCAATGCCGTTTACCTACTGGCAAATTTCACGACAAGAGATGTTATCTTTTTATGAGGTAGAGTTCTCAGCTCTATGCCCAATGCTCATATTAGGCCAGGATCTACGGTTTAAAGTGGATTCTGAACCACTACAAACATCCATTGTACTACCGGGGTTCGAGCCAGAAACCTGTAGCATCGAACACCGGAGCGCTGGCCACTGGGCCATCAGGCCTCTTTTTTCAATAATAATTATTTGAAAAGTTATAAATCAACCAATTGGAGAGCCTAAATCTCAGAAATCCAGTCAAATCAAAGTTTACGAAAATAAAAAAGGCATTTTGAGACATGAAATACGACTCGAAAATAGAGGTAAGACTGAAGCATTTTTTTCTTTTAAAAAAATGACGGTTAATAAATTATGCAGTTAAAATCTTGGATTTTAATTAATAAATTTTATTGAAAGCTGAATTTTGTCGAATTTCAAAGAGTTAATCTAGTTGTTGTTTGTTACTTAATGCATCACATATAAACTTTTGTTTACATTACATATTAAATAAGTATTTGAAAAATGAGCTTCAATTTAAAAATTCCTAACTGTGAATAATTTATCTGAGTAATGTTTTTATTTCTCTTTAAACTAAATTTTATACTTGGAGTTTTAGGAAATATTATCTATTTTTATTCCTATCTAATCGAATTTGTTTTAAATTTGATTTTTATTTAATTTAGTATGTAACATATAAAATAGGTATTCTATAAAATGTTCGGTAAAAATATCTGTAAATTCGGTTTTATTAAAATTATATAAAAATGCATGCTTTATATTCATTGGCGTAACACCTCACTCATGGCGGCCCAAGGCCGTCTGCTTACTGGCAGAATTTGAGACAGGAGATGTTTTCTTTACAAAGGTAAAAAGGTTTACAAAGGGTAGAGCTATCCGCCCAACGCTCTACAGTCATATTAGAGTGGAACCTACGGTTTAAAGCGGATATCGAACCACTACAAGCATCCATGGAACAGCTGGGACTCGAGCCCGAAACCTGTGGCACCGAGTGCTAGTCACTTGGCCGTCAGCCCCAATGCGTGTTATACTTTACATAAATTTCATTGAACAAGAAAATAATAGATTACAGATTAAATTGGATTAAAATCAAGATTAAACCTGTTTTAATAAAATAATAGATTTTGTTTAATATTAAGCTTTGAATAATTTTAATTCAGTAAATTTAGAACAAAAAGAATGTAATAAATATTCTCATTTTGTACAGTATTGATGTATTTAAAATTAAAAGCTTTCTTTGACAATAATTTCTAACATAAATGCTGATTGCAAGTAACAGGGGGCTGAAAGGTTCGTACGCTGACTCATAGATGGCGCTACTAGTATTAAATTCATATGATTTTTAGTTAGCCCTAACCTTCAAAAAAACACGTGTATAAATTTGACAGCTGTTGCACTATTAGTATGTGAGTTATAGCATTTTAGTGAAGCAACTTTTGTTAGTTTGAGAAAATGGATAAAGAGGAATTTCGTGTGTTAATTAAAGCATTGCTTTTTGGAGAAAAAAATACTATTGAAGTCAAGGCTTGGCTTGATAAACATTATTCGGACTTTGCACCAGGAAAATCAACCGTAGAGAAGTGGTTTGCTAAATTTAAACGAGGCGAAATGAGCAGCGAGGACGATGCACGCAGTGGACGCCCCAAAGAGGCTGTTACCGACGAAAACATCAAAAAGTCCACAAAATAATTTCTGATAATCGTAAAGGGACGTTGATTGATATAGCTGAGAACCCTAACGATTTCAAAGGAACGTGTTGGACATATCATGAATGAATATTTGATATGCGAAGGCTCTGTTCAAAGTGGGTGCCGCTCGAGCTCACAATCAACCAAAAACAACAACAAATTGATGATTCTAAGCAGTGTTTGGAGCTGTTCAATCGTAATAAACCCAAATTTTTGCTTCGATATGTGACAATGGATGAAACGTGGCTCCATCATTTCACACCGGTGTCCAATCGACAGTCGGTCGAGTGGACTGCACGTGACGAATACTAAAAATGCTATAACTTCACTAAAAATACTATAACTCACATACTAATAGTGCAACAGCTGTCAAATTTATACACGTGTCTTTTGAAAATTAGGGCTATCTAAAAATCATATGGATTTAATACTAGTAGCGCCATCTATGTGTCAGCGTGTGTGAACTTTTCAGCCCCCTGTTACTTTCAATTTCTAAAAAGTACTAGATAAATATTTAAAGTGCTTTCCAATCAACAAATAATAATATCATGAAACAATAACTGGTCTATATAAATAGGTGAAAGAAATGAATTATCTTATTTTCGTAGTTCACATGAAGTCAGATTTTTGTTGTTGTGATTAATTCTCATTGCCTGCAGCTCAGGACGGACACCCCACGAACCATCTACTCATGGATGGAGGAAAGGGGAAGCTTCTGTTGTGATGGTAGAAGTCTGACGTTGAAGAAGGAGGGCAGTGCCTTACGGGAGAACTTTTAGGGGAACTATACCTTATATTCCTATCGTATGGGGAGAAAACCCGGTAAAACATCCACCAGGTAGTCCGACTCACGAGGTAAGATGCTGAACATTACAAGCGTAGCCAAGTCTCCTCGTTTTTTGAGGTGGCCTGATGGCCAATGGGCTCTGGCCTTTGGTATCCCAGGCTTCAGGTTTGAATCCTAGAAGGGGGCATGGGTGTTTATTAGTGGTTCGAATCCCCATTAAACTGTTGGTCCCTGTCTAATTAGCCCAATGTGAGCACAAAATGACCGTAGAGCGAAAAACAAATCTCGTTTTTTTTTTTTTTTAAACAGTGTCTATACCAAAGCCGCCAGAGACTGAATCTCAGCCCGAATGCTCACCAGCGTCTCACGTTGCCACTGAGCCATGGATCAGGCTGAAGTCAGATTAAACGAGTTTAAAGATTTTTTTTTTTTGTAATAGGGGAATATTTGCATTTTTAACTCAGCATAATAAATAAAATTTATTAGCTTCCCATTGCATGAGTTATCTAATGTAAAGTGTGATTATAAATTTCAACATGAAACACGTATAATTTAGAATATAAAAATTCTGTAGTTATTGTGGTTTATAATAGTCATATAAATACATAAATGATAAAAAGTGCCTTCTTTATATAATTTAAGGTCCCAGTGTATTTTTTAGACGCTCCTGTCTCAAGTGATCATTAGCAAATGTTAAAGTGATAACCGATCATAAAAAACTGAATTATCAAGTTGATAGTTAACCTTTAAAAATATAAAATGGGCCAAATTATAATCAAAGGAAACAAATATATAGGTATTTGCTATTAATTATTTTAATGCGACATTTGAAAGAAAAAATTTTGAATTTCAAAAATCTAGTCTTATCCAAAGTAATTTTCACAGAAAGTCGGTTATTTTCAAGTACAATTTGATGACCTTCTTATGATTTCTAATTTATATTATGTCTATTTCATTAAAAATTACACATTCATACGATTATTAAAATGTAACTTATATTGTAGTTACTAAAATCTGTAGCATTTAAACATATAAACTTTTTCCGGCATCTGTAATTTGTTGTAAATGTAAATGTTATATTGAAGAGCTTAAAATTTATTAAAATCGCCTTTGGCAGAAATAATCATTTGTTTGTTTTTTAACATTGGGGGACCGCGAATTGACATGCATAATATGAACTGCCCACTGGCAGTTGATGAAGGAGAAGGACATTGCCTTCTGGGATGGTTTTTAAGGGTTACTGGTAGGGATTAACTAGTTGAAGGATTTAATCCAATGAAGTCCATAATTATTTTAATAATAATATGCCTCGGACTAATAATTGTATTTTGATGAAAAAAATTTTTTTTTCATAATTATTGAACAGAATTGGAAAGAATGCTGCTAATTTTTAAAGATGTTTACGGCAGTACAACTTATCCATTCATTTTTCAACTATGTATACATGCTTTAACATATATGCCTGTTACATGTAAGTCTATATATAAATTGTGGAAAAGCAATAATATGTATAAAAGAAACGAAATATTACGCGTAGAAAAGATGAAGCCCTTCGAGGACTAATCACCCACTTATCAACTTGGTTCCCTGTCGTATATATTACCTAGATAAATATTTTGTTTCATTTTATATTCGAGTAAGAGATTGTCCTTCCACTGTGACAGCAAATTATATATATATATATATATATATATATATATATATATATATATATATATATAAACATATATATATGTAAACACATATATATTTTTCATTTTTGCTAAAAAATATTTTTTTAGCATTGCTAAGAAATAGAATAGAACTGAATTCTTCTCCCCTAATAATAAAAATGTTACATTCAAATCACCTCTCATTAATTAAAGTATTAGTCGAGCAGCAAAATAAGTA
>BPLR01005840.1:0-52596 GCA_021605095.1 Caerostris extrusa
AAATATCTAATTATATTTGGGGTAATATTAACAGAAATTAATTAGAGATATATAGCTTACTACTTTTTTTATGGAATACCTAAAAAATAAATTGCATTTTAGAAATATTCATATGTAGATCTGTTCCATGATTAAAGGAACATAATTTGCATAATTTGATTAGTTCCATGCATTTATTAAACAATACTAATTAGTTCGAATGTCATCGCATCACACAATCATTTAATTTGTTATTTTTAATATCTTATTATGTTTCATCTATTACAGCTTCTGAGAAAGAATTATGACAGAACTTATTATGACAGAAAGCTAATTAGAAGATAATTTTCTATATGTGATTTATTGAAAAAAAATACGTATCTGTTTGACTGTCATGCAAACTTGAATGCCAATTAGCAAAAGTGTTGTTCAAACTTGCATGACGAACACAACTTGATTTTTTTAATCAAGGTGATTCCTCTGACGCGTATTTCAAATACAAACTTCGATATTGATTAAAACTTAAATATCTCTGCTTTGAAGTCTGATTTTTCCAATTATAAATATTATTGGAAAAACCAAACTTCGAATTTATCACTTTGCAATTTATCACTTTGCAAGGAATTTAGTATATCGTTTATGTAGGGCTTGCGAGAAACAGTAGGGCAAAAAAATTCAATTTGAAATAAGTTTTAATGCTCAACCAGCTATTGTGACTAATCCACAATATCCTGCAGTGTGGATTGGATATCCCATGAGTGATCTACTCATGGATGAAGGGAAAGGGGTAGCTTCTGTTGCGATGGAGCAAACCGTAGAAGTCTGACCTACGGAGGGACGAAGGACCTACGGCTTAAAGTGGATTCCGAACCACTACAAGCATCCATAGCACCGCCGAAACTCGAACCCGAAACCTGTGGTACCGAGCGTCAGAGCGCCAGCCACTCGACCATTCAGACCGTCAAACAACTATTCATTGGTAAGTAAACGTTCCTTCTAAGACGAAATGGAGGATTTAATTAATTATTATAGGTGCTAGTCAGACGTACGCGGTTCAAAGCATTTTTGAAAGAGGAAAGATTCCTCAACATAAAATTTTCATGTATTTTTTTCATTTAATGTAATGTAATTTAAAATATTAACTGCGAAAAATTGAAATTATTTTTATGGTAATTTAAAACTTCTCCAATTTTACCTTTCACCCCTATGCGAAGCAAAAGCTTTTTGAAAGTGAAAAAAGTTTCAATTAAATTGTTATAATGAAATATTTTATGTAATATTTTTTCTTTTAATAAAATGTAATTTAAAATATTAACTGTCAAAATTTGCAATTATTTTTATGGTATTTAAACTTCTCCAAAATTACATTTTCTCTCCTTTTTATACTGTGGTATTTGAGAGCTTGTAATTTCCCCACCTTATAGTTGGTCGGCCCGTCACTCAGTAACTTCTAATGATAGAAAGCATATTTGTCAAATAACTTTTAGTGTTATTGTATTACAGATTCCATGGGGAATTTCGATTACTGAAGTATTAAGTTGAATAGTTGGGTTGGATATTTCATTTAACCAATAAACAAGCCATATAAAAAATTAAAGTCAATTCCTACTTTTTCACTGTATTGCAGAAAGTCTTTATAAATAATTTTCATTTTAAGTTTTAGTTTATCTGGCTGCATCTATTGGTAGATACATGCTACTTAAATCTTAAAAAACTAAAATTAATTAATTAACTTTAATTACTGAATTAATATTTGAAAAAAAAAAATGATAACATCCATCGTCATCGTTCAAAAAAAAAATGTATTTGAACTCGAGTGGATGAATAAAAATATTTTATTTACTATTGAAAATTTGAACCAGATATATACACTGGTGACAAAAGTCATGGGATACCTCTTAATATCCGTGTCCAACCCTCCTTTCGCCCGGCGAAGTGCAGCAACTCGACGTGCATGGACTCAACAAGTCGTTGGAAGTCTTCTGCAGGAATATTGAGCCATGCTGTCTCGATAGACGTCCATAATTGTGAAAGCGTTGATGGTGCAGGATTTTGAGCACGAACAGAATTCTCGATGATGTCCCATAAATGCTCGATGGGATTCATGTTGGGCGATCTAGGTTGCCAGATCATTCGTTGGAATTGTCCAGAATGTTCTTCAAACCAATCGCGAACAGTTGTGGTCCGGTGACATGGCGCATTGTCATCCATAAAAATCCCATCGTTGTTTGGGTACGCATGAAGTCCATGAATGGCTGCAAGTGATCTCCAAGTAGCTGAACATAAGCATTTCCAGTAAATGTTCGGTCCAGTCGCACCAGAGGACCAAGTCCATGACATGAAAAACAGCCCACACCATTACGGAGCCACCACCAGCTTGAACAGTGCCTTGCTGACAGTTTGGGTCCATGGCTTCGTGGGGTCTGCGCCACACTCGAACCCTACCATCAGCTCTTACCAACTGAAATCGTGACTCATCGGACCAGCCACGGTTTTCCATTCATCTAAGGACCAACCGATATGCACACGTGTCCACGAGAGTCGCTGCAAGCGATGTCGTTCTTTTCAGTAAAGGCGCTCGAGTCGGCCTTCAGCTGGAATAGCCCAAGAAAGCCAAATTTCTCCGCACAGTTCTACAGACAAGTCCCTTGTACATCCCACATTGATTTTTGCGGTTATTTGACGCAGTGTTGCTTGTCTGTTAGAATTTACGACTCTTTGCAGACGTCGGGTCTCGGGTCGTTAAGTGCAGGCTGTCGACCACTGCGCTGTCCATGGTGGGATGTTATGCCTGAAATTTCACTCTCTGGCACACTCTTGACACAGTGGATCTGGGAATGTTGAATTCTAACGATTTCAGAAATGGCATGACCCATGCGTGTAGTTCCAACTAACATTGCGCGTTCAAAGTCTGTTAATTCCCGTCGTGCGGTCATCATCACGTCAAAACCTCTTCACATGAATAACTTGAACAGAAATGAAAGCTCTGCGAAAGCACTGCGCATTTATACCTGTTCTACGCGATGCTACTGCCATTTGAAAATTTGCATATTGCTATCCCATGACTTTTGTCACTTCAGTGTATATCGGGAGAGTGCGAGCTAATAGAAGAATTGAGTTAGGATTATGTGTTATGTCAGTGAAAATATCTATACATAAGAATTAGGGACATGTTTAGGTATATCAACACCATAAATACTGGAGGAAAGATTATTTATTACAAGTGAAAAGTTTATAAGAAATAAGGTAACATACGCGCTGTTCTATCCCTATACTTATTTTCATTTCTTATGGATTATATGGGAATTTGCAATACTGAAGTATCAAGCTGTATAGTTGGATTGGATATTTCTATTAACTAGTAAATTATGACTAAGTGTTATGCCATTAAAAACAATATCAACACATAGGAATTTGCGACATGTTTAGTTATATCAACATCATAAATACTGGAGGAAAGATTATTTATTATGAGTAAAAATTTTATAAAAAAATAAGGAAACATACTCGCTGTTCTATCCAAGTACTTCTTCTCATCCCTTGTGGATTCTATGGGTAATTTCAATGCCGACGTAACAAAGCTTTACAGATGGGTTGGATATATCTTTTAACCATTTGTCGATTTCCTTTTAGATCCGCTCTCAAAACCTGAAAAAAAGAATTTTAAGTAAGGATATAAGAAAAATTACATTCATTTTGAATATTCCAATACTACGACTTTTTTTTCCTTGTCATATTCCCGCATTTTTTCCGCACTTCGTTTATACTACATCTCTGGATAAGATTTCGTCTTCTATTGCAGCAAATGTTGGTGGTTGTACCTTCAAAACTATCAAAGGCATATGTGGTATAACTCATTAAAGATCATAATTGATTGGTAAAGGTTTTGGAAGACATTTACTATTGAACTTGAAAATCATACATATATATAAAAAATTAAACTATTAATGCATATAAATGGATATTTTTTTACAAAGGGATCTCATTCAATTTCTACTATTAGCTCACACTCTCCCTATATATATCTTGAACAAATTTTCAATCGTTCATAAAATACTTTTATTCGTCCACTCAAGTTCAAATACATTTTTTTCTTTGAACTTGTAGTGGATGACAATGGATGTCAATACAGTTTTTTTTTTTTTTCAAATATTAATTCAGTAATAAAATTTAATTAATTCATTGTAGTTTTTTTAGATTTAAGTTGCACGTATCTACCAATAAATGGCGCCAGATAAACATAAAAAAATGATGAAAATTATTTATAAAGGACTTTCTGCAATAGAGTAAAAAAAAAGTAGAAATTGACTTTAAAAAAAAAATTTTTTTTTTTATCTTTTTTTTTTGATGTAGCTTCATTTTAATGTATTTTCTTTGCCCAAAATAATAGTAGCACGTGAATATTTCAACAGGAATTATTGGTAAATGCAGCTGTAAGTTATATTGTAGCGTAAAATTGCGAAACCTCCAATCAAAAACATTGTTTTATGACATCTGTCATTTGTTTTGGTACATATTTCAATTTTTTAGGTTAACTTAATTAATATTATTATACTATTTATATCTGCTGATCGAAATTAGTTGTTTTATTTCTATTGGATATCAACCCATTGTAAAAATAAGATGAAACAAGTAATATAAAAAAATTAAGTCAATTGCTACTTTTTTTCACTCTATTGCAAAAAAGACCTTTATAAATAATTTTCATTCATTTTTTAAGTTTATCTGGCTCCATCTCTTGGCAGATATATTCAACTTAAATCTAAAAAAACTAAAATTAATTAATTAAATTTAATTACAGAATTAATATGTGAAAAAACTGTATTAACATCCAGTATCATTCACTACAAGTTAAAAAAATGTATTTGAACTTGAGTGGATGAATAAAAAGTATTTTATAAACGATTGAAAATGTGAACAAGATATATATAGGGAGAATGTGAGCTAATAGAAGGAATTGAAAAAGAGTTTTCAAATAGAGATCGAGTTAAGATTATCCAGTTTTGATGCATCAAAATAAAAACGAAAATCTGAATAAAGTCATTTCGTTAGCTGCAAAACAACTTAAGTGCAACAGAATGACCCTATCAAAAAATTTGCAAACGTCCTCCCGAAAACAATCGTAAAGATAACCCTTATGCTAATATTGATTCTTTAAAAAACAAAACTTTAAAATATTCGATCGTTCCTCATTCTTTTCAAAAATTATGTGAACTTCTCGATGATTACCCGTGAGAGTTGTTTCTAAACTGCTGCATAATAATAGAGAGTTTTTGCATATCGTATTTTTATAATACGGTATTTTTTTCCCTAGCTCGCATATTCATAGGAAACATTATTACAGATGCGCAAGCACAATTTCCTATTAGCATGCGTGCTAGGGAGAAAAAGCTAACGGACGTCCAAACGGTATGCAAAAACTCTCTAATATCTCGCAGAATAAGTTTAGAAATCTTTATTGCTCTTTACATAGACGAATACGAGCACGGATTGCAGAAAGATATTAATAATATTCGACTTTCTGAGATGTATACAAGTTTGCAGCGCAGAATGATATCAAGGAATATTTATAACTCCTTGCGTAGATGTATAAAAATTTGCAATGCAGAATATTATTAGATACTTTATAACTACTTACATACATATATTACTTTGTAACTATGTAGATGCATTGCAGAATGAAAATGAATACATGATATTAATAATATTTATCTTACATACAAATGTACAAGTTTGCAAATAAGTAGGATAGTAGCAATCTCTATAGTTCCTTACATAAATATACACTGAAGTGACAAAAGTCATGGGATACCTCTTAATATCGTGTCGGCCCTCCTTTCGCTCGGCGAAGGGCAGCAACTCGACGTGGCATGGACTCAACAAGTCGTTGGAAGTCTTCTGCAGGAATATTGAGCCATGCTGTCTCGATAGACGTCCATAATTGTGAAAGCGTTGATGGTGCAGGATTTTGGGCACGAACAGACCTCTCGATGATGTCCCATAAATACTGATGGGATTCATGTCGGGCGATCTAGGGGGCCAGATCATTCGTTGGAATTGTCCAGAATGTTCTTCAAACCAATCGCGAACAGTTGTGGTCCGGTGACATGGCGCATTGTCATCCATAAAAATCCCATCGTTGTTTGGGTACATGAAGTCCATGAATGGCTGCAAAGTGATCTCCAAGTAGCTGAACATAAGCATTTCCAGTCAATGTTCGGTCCAGTCGCACCAGAGGACCAAGTCCATGCCATGAAAAAACAGCCCACACCATTACGGAGCCACCACCAGCTTGAACAGTGCCTTGCTCACAGTTTGGGTCCATGGCTCGTGGGGTCTGCGCCACACTCGAACCCTACCACCAGCTCTTACCAACTGAAATCGTGACTCATCGGACCAGGCCACGGTTTTCCATTCATCTAGGACCAACCGATATGCTCACGTGCCCGAGAGTCGCTGCAAGCGATGTCGTTCTGTCAGTAAAGGCACTCGAGTCGGTCTTCTGCTGGAATAGCCCAAGAAAGCCAAATTTCTCCGCACAGTTCTAACAGACAAGTCCCTTGTACATCCCACATTGATTTCTGCGGTTATTTGACGCAGTGTTGCTTGTCTGTTAGAATTTACGACTCTTTGCAACGTCGCCGGTCTCGATCGTTAAATGCAGGCGGTCGACCACTGCGCTGTCCATGGTGGGATGTTATGCCTGAAATTTCATACTCTCGGCACACTCTTGACACAGTGGATCTGGGAATGTTGAATTCCTAACGATTTCCGAAATGGCATGACCCATGCGTCTAGCTCCAACTAACATTCCGCATTCAAAGTCTGTTAATTTCCGTCGTGCGGTCATCATAACGTCAAAACCTCTTCACATGAATAACTTGAACAGAAATGAAAGCTCTGCGAAAGCACTGCGCATTTATACCTGTTCTACGCGATAACTGCCATCTGAAAATTTGCATATTGCTATCCCATGACTTTTGTCACTTCCAGTGTATACAAGTTTGCATTACAGTTGCAAGTTGCAACATAATGATATTAGGAATATTTATAGCTCTTATATAGACGCATGCTCATAGGAAATTGCGCATGCGCATCTGTGATAATGTTTCCTACGAGTATGCGAGCTAGGGAGAAAAAAAATACCATATTATAAAAATGCGGTATGCAAAAACTCTCTATTAACCAAAGAATGTACCGTAATTAAAACATTTCCCCTCCCTCTTCTCCATGATTCTCCTTGGATGACGGTGAATCTGCTATTGCAGATTTAGTAGCAAAATTGATCCTAGGTAAATAACGCTAGTCATTTAATGATCGTAGGTAAACATTGCTTGACATTTAATGATCCTAGGTAAATATCGCTAGTTATTTACTGATCTTAAGGATCGTAGGTAAATAATGCTTAGAATTGAATGATCTTAGGTAAATAATGCTTAGAATTTAATGATCTTTGGTAAATAATGCTTAGAATTTAATGATCTTAGGTAAATAATCTTAGTCATTTAATGATCTTAGTACTGATCTTAATGATCTTAGGTAATGATCGTAATAATCTTATGTAAATAATTAGCATTTAATTATCTTAGTTAATGATATTAGGTAAATAATTAGCATTTAATGATCTTAGGTAATGATCGTAATAATCTTAGGTAAATAATGTTTGGCATTTAATGATCTTGGGTAAATAATGATAGTTATTTAGTGATTTTAGGTAAGGATAATAATGATCTTAGGTAAATAATTCTTGGCATTTAATGATCTTAGGTAAATAATGCTAGACAATTAATGATCTTAGGTATATAATGCCAGGAATTTAATAACCTTAGGTAAATAATAATCTTAGGTAATAATCTTAATTTTAATTTAATAATCTTAGTTAAATAATGCGAGTTATTTAAAGTAAATAATGCTAGGCATATAATGATCTTAGGTAAATAATGCCACACATTTAAGGTAAATAATGTCAATTAATAGTCTTAGGTAAATATTGCCTAGATACGAATTTAACACCACCCGCTTGTAGTGATGCTCATTCAAATTGCATTACTAAGATTCATTAATCAAAAAAATGGTTGCCCTGTTGCTAAACAAATTCGACAAATAGCTTTATCTGCGGACATGAAGTGTAAATGTTATACGTGAATAAAAATAGTAGTAGTTTTTCAATATATATAATATATATATATAAAGATGTGAAAAAACTTCCCACGCTGATTTCAATTGCTTTATAGAAACAAGAATGTGCAAGATTAATATTTTTCTTAATTCCCACAGCGTAGCGTGCAGAAACATCACTTAATCAATAATCTTCAAACATTCATTCGTCTTTCTTCTCATAAATTGAAAAGAGCTATAATGTTATTCTTCCGGTTTGTTATTTCTCATTATTTAATTAGCGAGTCATTGTATTCATTTCCTGGATTCGTTTGTCTGTAATACTTTAATTAAATTTCAAAGCAAGAAACAAAATGTAAATGTTTAATGCCACGCAATTCCTTTCCAATTAATTACGTGAAATGGGTTTTAATTTTTGAGAGAGTTGCAATTCTTCAAGAGTTCTGATGTTAATGTTCAATTAATGAAAGCGGAAATTTACTTCAAATATTATTAATTCATTAATCAAAACATAAGGCAGGAAAACTAAATTAGAGATCGAGTTTTTGTTGTTGTTCAATAGTTCATTAATTTATTAATTTCTTTTAATTCATTCAGTTTTTCTTGAAATGCGGAATAGGAATGATATAAATTAATATATTAATTTAAATATATTTCACAAATTAGCAAGCAGAAAATTATTCATTCAATTGATATAATAAAATATACTAGGCAAAAAAGGAAAAGGTAGGCAAAAAGCTCTTATGCTGGGCTCTAGAAAGTACGTGGGCGAATCTATTATAAGTTAATCATAAAACAGGAAAAAATCAAAAAGTCTTTGTTAAGTACAAGGCGCATTAATTTATTAATCTTTTTATAATTCATTCAGGTTTTTGTGGAAATATGGAAGAAAAATAATATAAATTAATATATTAATTTAAATAATTTTCTGAATTAGTAAGCAGAAACTTATTTTTCTTGAATATGATAATAAATATATCCGAAAAAAATGTGTAGGCAGAAAAATATCTTCTGTTGGGCTGTAAAATATAGGGGGCGAATCTATTAGATGCCAACATTGGGAATGTTTACAGTATAGCGTGATTTCCATGGTGTCCTGGGTGCAGTTCAAACTGCTATTCTAGTTGGCAATTATTTTATCAAACTGCCTGAACAAAATAGAACGTTTATTGAAAAGTTTGATAAGTAAGGCCGACTCGTGGCTCAGTGGCAAAACTGCCTCGTTGGTGAGCTTTAAGGCTGAAGTTCTATCCGCTGGTGATTTTGATTCAATTGATATGATAATAAATATATGGCAAAGAAAATATCTAGGCAAAAAAAAAAATGTTATGCTGGGCTCTAAAAAGGTATGGGAGCGAATCTATTAGATACTAAGTCGTAAGACAGGAAAACTAAATTAGTGATATTGTTGTTGTACAATAGTGTATGAATTTAATATTCTTTTTATAATTCATTCAGGTTTTTTCTGCAAATGTGGAAGAAAAATAATGCAAATTAGTATATTAATTTAAATAAATTTCAAAATTTGTAAACGGGAATTTATTCATTCAATTGATATAATAAAAAATATGTTGACAAAAAGCTTTTCTGTTGGACTCTAGAAAGTAAGGGGGCGAATCTATAAGATGCTAATCATAAGCGGGAAATCTAATCATAAGATAAGACTAAATCAGAGATCAGTTTTTGTTGTTGTACAATGGTGCATTGATTTATTAATCTTCTTATTATTAATTCAGTTTTTTTCTTGAAAATGCAGAAGATAAATAATACAAATTAATATATTAATTTAAATAAATTTTCAAAATAGTAAAAATGAATTTGTTTATACAATTGATATATTAATAAATAATATTGGATCCTGATGGCCGAGTGGCTAGTGCTCTGGAGCTCGGGAACCGCAGGTATCGGGTTCGAATCCCGGCGGTGCCATGGGTGTTTGTATTGGTTCAGAATCCACTTTAAACCGTAGGTCCCGGTCCTAATAGGATCTTAGAGCGTTGCGGGGGCATTGCTACTCCGCTTCCGGGGCTTATCTTCAAGTTACACGCGCCCCCCTGGGTAGTGTAAAGAGAGTAACGTCGGTGCAGCCCTTCTGGCATAAAAGATCACGGTCTACTTGCCAGCTGCATTAGAAAAAAAATATATTAATAAATATATCCGAAAGAAAATGTGTAGGCAGAAAACATTCTTCTGTTGGGCTCTAAAATTTAAGGGGCGTATCTATTAGATGCCAACATTGAGAATGTTTACAGTATAGTATGATTCTCCATGATGTCCTGGGTACATTTCACACAGCTATTCTAGTTGGCTAGGATTTTAACGAAACTGCCAGAACAAAACATAATGTTTATTAAAGATATGATAAGAGAGGCTGACTTGTGACTAAGTGGTAATGTGTGCCACTGGTGAACATTAGGGAGGAGGTTCAATCCGCTGGCGGCTTTGTGTAGACACTGTTTCAAAAGAGAGACTCTATGGTGTTTGTGATATTCAGCATCTTGCCTCTTTAATCGGACTACCTGGTGGGAGTTTCCCAAGTTTTTTCCCGTAATATACGCAAATGCAAGTAGCTCCCCTAAAAATTCTTTTGGAAGAAACTGCCACCCTTCTAAGCGTCACGTTGCTAAATCAGACTTCTACCTACAGGTGATCCGTCACAACAGAAGCTGCCCCTTTCCCTCCATCCATGAGTAGATTACTCATAGGATGTCCTTCCCACAATGCCGTGCACTAAGGTTTAGATGCAACTTCAAGGGAAGGAGGGTTTTTTCTTAAGGCGAGGTACAAAAATGGGCCCTAATAGCCTAGTGACTAGCTCTCTGGAGCTCGGTGACACAGGTTTCGGATTCGAAACTTGGCGGTGCCATGGATAGTGGTTTGGAATCTGCTTTAAACCGTAGATCTCGGACTAATATGACTGTAGGGCGTAGAGCTCACAACCCTATTTCGTAAAAAGAAAACTTCTTCTGTCTCAAAATCTGCTCATAACCAGACGGTAATGGACCGCCATAGGGCTGTTGTGCCAATGAAAAAGGCACAAAAATGAAAATTTTGAGAATCAGCGATCTAGAGGATAAATGCCCTCCAAGATAAATGTCTAAGCTGATCTAGATGTAATTTATCAGTTTTAACCTATATTTTTTATTCATTCCACTAAAACATTCAAACATACTTCATCCAAAAATACGAGGGGTAAGGTGAAAGGTTCTGGCCTGACATAGAGATGGCGCTCCAATCCCAAAAATTTATGTCTCCCTGCCTGGATGCCCGTGTCATTAGTTCGTATGGCAAGTTTCAACTTGTTCTCTCAATTAGTTTGTGTACACGGATTTTTGCATTAGACGTCTTGCGTGTTTTTCGTTAAAATGGATGAACTTTTATATCGTGCGATCATAAAATTCTTCATTTTTGATGGATTAACCCCTAAGGAAATTCATCCGAAGTTGACAAAAGTTTAAGGGGACTCTGCTCCTTCCATGTCAACCGTTAAAAAATGAGCAGCTGAATTTAAACGTGGTCGCACATCCCTCGAAGATGACAGACGTAAAAAGGACAGCCAAAAACCGCAACCACACCGAAAACCATAAAAAAAAGTGAATGATATCGTGTTGCACGATAGGCGAGTGAAGGTTAGTGAGATAGCTGAGGCTGTGGGGATATCGGAAGAAAAGGTGCGAAACATCTTGCACGAAGAATTAGGGATGCGAAAGCTTTGCGCAAGATGGGTGCCGCATTTGCTGAATGCCAATCAAAAGCAAATGCACAAACGATTTTCACAGCAATCTTTAGACCACTTCAATAGGGATCCAACCGATTTTGTGAGGTGATTTGTCACCATGGATGAGACATGGGTCCACCACTACACGCTAGAAACAAAACAGCAGTCCAAGCAGTGGGTGGAAGCCGGTGATTCAGCGCCAAAGAAAGTGAAGTCGATCGCATCTGCGGAAATGCCATGGCCAGCGTGTTTTGGGATGCAAAAGGGATCCTGTTAGTTGATTACCTTGCAAGAGATAAAACAATTACAGGCGAATATTACTCCAACCTTCTTGAGCAGCTGGATGCCGAAATTCGCCGAGAAGAGGCCTGGATTGAAGAAGAAGAAGTTATCTTTCACCAGGATATTGCACCTGTGGACAAGGGTACGTTGTCGATGGGAAAACTGCGGGATTTGGGGTACGATTTGATCGATTTGGGGTACGATTCTCTGATTTGGCCCCCTCAGTCTTTCATTTGTTCCCAAACTTGAAAAAAATTGTTTCTGGGAAGTGTTTCGCATCCCATGAAGAAGTTGAGAGGGGCCGTAGATGAATATTTTCACAACCTTCCAGACTCTCAGTTCCGGGAAGGAATACTGATGTTGGAGAAACGTTGCATCAAGTGTGTTGAAGTCAAGGGAGATTATGTAGAAAAATAAAATCATTTTTTAATTGAAAGTAGCAGTCTTTCATTGCCAGGCCGAGAACTCTTCACCTTACCCTCATAGATTAAAACTAATAAAGTATAGTTAGAAAAAACTAAAAAACACGCTTTTAGAGTTAATCAAACTGAGAAGTAAAAAATAATTGTTAACATAAGAATAAAATCACTGTCGAGAAAATGAATGTCCCTGTTCTAAAAGCGTGGGGTGTTTTGTATGACATTTTTAAACTAACTCTGCATTTCGGAATGAAACTAGTGAAAAATTATAACGATTGATATCGAGCACCCCACGCGTTTAGGATAGTGACATTCATTTTCTCGTCAGTAATTTTTATTCTTATTTTAACAATTATTTTTGCTTTTAAGTTTGATTAACTCTAAAAAGCGTGTTTTTTAAACTATAATTTACACTAGTTTAATTGTGAGTAAAGCAAAGGCTAAATGCGAATATGTCGAGCCAGCCAGGATTCGAATAGGGAATCTCCTGATCCGCAGTCAGGCGCGTTATCCGTTGTGCCACTGTTCCACGTAGGTTTGAATGTCTTAGGTACTTTCATTCTACATGGGTTAAATTGCTCTTCATAAGTTAAAATAAAATCACTCATCCTGGCGATCCTAATCATGATGAGATAATAAACGTATCAAAAATATTTTAGTGTCGTCGGTCCTTGATAAGTCTACAACGTTTAAATTAAATCTGATCGCTTAAAGTAGGGCAAAATCGGGCCCAAAGAGTCAGTTACAAACAAACAAACAAACATACAGGTGAAACTAATAAAAGCGTATTAAAAAAAAAGTCATCCATTCGTAATGAAAAATTAGGTATGGTGCTTTATAAATCATGAATGTAGGGTTATTTACCTTCAATCTGCGTTTTTCTTCAATCGCCTGTCGCTCCCATATACTTTTGTTTGGTTCAGAACAACCCAAAAAGTACCTTTTTGGTTTATCTGGTTCAACACTTGCAAGATTGCCTTCAGCATCAATCTCCAGATTCAGTCTGGAAAACAGAGCAGGTTTTTCCTGTGTTAAAGAACTTAAATTTCTTTATAAAAATTACTTGTGTCACCAGCTTATTTCAGAGATAATCTTTGAATTAGTTGAATGGTTAATTAAAAATACATGACCATGATGAAATGATATAAAAAAAAATTGAAAAATAATAATAAAATATTATTTTAATCGTTATTGTTACTTAAATTCAATTTCGTTTCCATATTTATATATATATATATATATATATATTATATAATATATATTGAATTACTATAATTTCTCTGTGATACGGTGTACCCAGTTTCTTATCCATTGATGGTATCCGTTATAGCCTCTGCTTTCGTAAACATACTCTATTGTAAATGTAATAGCATATTTATGTGTATCTCAGTTGGACTAATGGTAAAAGGCTTTTGGGTTTTTTTCCATACAATATGCAAATGCACTGACAGTTACTCCAGATGGAAAGGATCATCAATCATCTACCATTGTTGAAATACTGATATTCAACATAAGTGGGAAACGAGATCCACCAATATAAGTGAATAAACTCCTATCACTAATAAAGAAAGGATAAATACTCCTGAAAGCAACAGGAATCCATCATCATGTATTGCTGGACTATACGGATCAAATATGAGTGGAAAATAAGGTCGACAAATATATACAAAAGCATTTGACTAATAAAGAATGGGAAAAACTCTAAAATCAACTGGAAACCATGTATTGCTGAGATGGCAAATATGAGGGGCATTTGATCGTCCGATATACACAAATAAAATCATTTGACTAATAAGGAAAGTATAAATACTCTTGAAAACAACTGCAACCATCCCCATGTTTTGCTGGATTATATATGACGAATATGACAGGAAAATAAGGTCTTCCGGTATAAATCATTTGACTAAAAATAAATGATGCACACCTTAAATTAACAGGCAACCATCATCAATCATCATGTATTGCTGAATTATGCATGGAAAATATGTGTGGAAATAAGGTCGCCCGACATGCTCAAATAAAATCATTTGACTAATAATAAAGGATAAATACTCCTTAAACTATCATCAGATATTTCTGGACTATACTTGGCAATTATAAGTGGAAAAGAAGGTCATATGGTATGCACAAATAAAATAATTTGACTAATACAGAAAAGATAAACACTCTGAAAGCAATAAGCAACCATCATCATGTATTGCTGTAAATTGTATAGTAATTGTAATTGTATATTGTATTGTATTGCTGCTTGGCAATTATAAGTGGAAAATAAGGTCATCGATATGCACAAATAAAATAATTTGACTAATAAAGAAAAGATAAACACTCCTGAAAGCAATAAGCAACCATCATCATGTATTGCTGTAAATTGTATAGTAATTGTAATTGTATATTGATAAACAATTATAAGTGGAAAATAAGGTCATACGATATGCACAAATAAAATAATTTGACTAATAAAGAAAAGATAAACACTCCTGAAAACAAAGGCAACCATCATGTATTGCTGTAAATTGTATAGTAATTGTAATTGTATATTGTATTGTATTATGCTTGGCAATTATAAGTGGAAAATAAGGTCATGATATGCACAAATAAAATAATTTGACTATAAAGAAAAAGATAAACACTCCCTGAAAGCAATAAGCAACCAAATAAAATCATTTGACTAATAATTAAAGGATAAACAAATAAATAATTTACTAATAAAGAAAAGATAAACACTCTGAAAAAGGAATAACAACCATCATCATGTATTGCTGTAAATTGTATAGTAATTGTAATTGTATATTGTATTGTATTGCTTGGCAATTATAAGTGGAAAATAAGGTCTGATATGCACAAATAAAATAATTTGACTAAAAGAAAAGATAAACACTCCTGAAAGCAATAAGCAACCATCATCATGTATTGCTGTACTATAGGTGGTAAATATGAATGAAAATAAGGTCGACCGATAATAACAAAATCATTTGACTTATACAGAAAAAACAATTACTCTTGAAAACAAAGAGCAACTATCATCTTGAATTGCTAGTGACTAAACATATTAAATATGAGCGGAAAATAAGGTCGACCGATAAACACAAAATCGTTTGACTAATAAAGAAGGGATAAATACTCAGAAAGCAATGAACAACCATCATCATGTGTTGCTGGACTATATGTGGTAAACATAAGTGGAAAATAAGGTCGATCATATATGCAAAATCATTTGATTTATGCAGAAAGGGATTACTCCTGAAAACAAGGGCAACTATCATCTTGTATTGCTGGAGACTATGCATGGCAAATATGAGTGGAAAATGTGATCGACCGATGTATTTAAAATCATTTGTCTAATACAGAAATGATAATCACTTCTGAAAACAACGGGTAACTATCACCATGTCTTAGTGGACTATAAGTGTCAAACATGAATATAAAATAAGGTCGATCCTTTGACTAATAGAGAAATTATTTCAGAGAACTACGAGCAATCTTTTTGTATTGCTGGACTATACATGGCAAAATGAGAGGAAAATAACATTGACAGATACGCACAAAATCATTTGACTTATACAGAAAGGACAATTACTCATGAAAGCAAAGAACAACTATCATCATGTATTGTTGGAGATTATAAGTGGCAAATAGGAGCTGAAAATAAGGTCTACTGATATGCATAAATATATTCATTTGAGTAATAAAGAAAGTATAAATACTTCTAATAAAGCAAACAGTCACCCATTATCACTTATTGGTATAAATAAAATAATTTGACTAATAGAGAAAGGATAATTACTCATAAGAAAATAACAAATAAAATAATTAGTATTATACACATATAAAAATCAAATAAAAAATAAATATAAAAGGTAAATTATTCAATATTATTTAATGTTTATCTAAGGATACAAAATAGCTTAACACAACATAATTATTATTTTTTTTACAAATATTGAATTGTTTTAAAAATGTCTTTAAAATATAAACGTCAAATTTAAATACAATTGATAACAAAATATATGAAATAACTTAAATTTATTAATTTGAATTTGATTTATTAGATTGATTAACTTTGAAATTTATATTCAAATGCCTTTACATTTAATTTGTCCTTAATGAATTAATATATGAAATTTAATTTTCCCTATTTTACATATTTAGAAATGATTAAATAATTTACACCAATAAAATTATTTTACTATTCATCGGTCAAAAAAATATAATAACTGATAAAAATTGAAAAATAATAAAATACTAGGAAAAAAACCATATGCATTTGGTTTAAAAGAATTATGTAAAACATTTTGGCATCCACGTGTTAACAGATAAATTTGTCATTAGTTATTATTATATTTGTTAAACTTAAAAAAAAAAAAAAAAAAGTTGAAAATAAACAAAAATTAAGTTTTCCAAAATAATAACAATGCCTACAGAATCGCTTCAAAAAAACAAAATACTTACAATTGAAAATACTTGCTTTCCTATTGATTAATTATAAGAATTCCATATTAATTAATTAGAGAATTTCTATTACTCATTAGGGGAAAGTATTTCAGTATTCCTTTGTAGCAGTTTTAGGCCTCCGTCCGTAATTGAATTAATTATTTGTTAATAAAAAGAACTTCGTTAGTTCAATATGGTATTTAACTCTAGCTCATTTGTACAATTAATTTTGCCCTGAAGCAATACATAAGTAGTTTTGTTTACATTCTATTGCAGTTGTGTGAAGTCGAAAAAGAAATTGAGGAACTATTAGTGATAATATCAGAATGTTAATTAAATAATTTCATAGATTTGATTGAATTTACCAAATACATGAACATTATTAATTTATTTAAGTGTATTGTGGTCCATAATATATTCAGTAATACATATATTATTTTTATATTATATATATATATATATATATATCATATTTTAAGAATTAAAAATATGGTTATTTATAAATTTTAATTCTGGGAGATGTTACAAAATTAAAAGTTGGAATTCTCGCTGGCAAGTCTGACTTTCAAAAAGCGAGAAAGTAAGTAATTTCATAGATTTGATTTAATTTACCAAATGCATTAATACTATTAATTTATTTAAGTATATTGTGTTCCAAAAATATATCCAGTAATACATTATATTTCATTTTTATTTTTTTATATTTTAAAAATTAAAAAAATGGTTATTTACAAAATTTCTCGTTTGATTCTCAAGGGATGTTTAGCCGCCTTATAGCCAATTGGCTAGCGCTCTGGCCTACCACAGGCTCCGAATTCGAATCCTGGCGGTGGCATGGATGTTTGCAGTGATTTGGAATTCACTTTAAACTGTAGGTCCCGATCTGTATAGCTCTAGGCGTGCACAAGATGACCGTAGAGTGACAATTTCAGCCAACTAAACCAAATCTTGAAGATGTTTAAAGATTTCTGATTTAATTTTATAAAAATACTTTCCAGTTCGGACAATAGGTACTTACAAAATAAAAAGTGGAATTCCCGCTGCCACCAATGTGCCGTTGGGACATTTTTAAATTCACTTGTTATGGAATTCTTCTGATTTTTTAATAGGTACTTACAATATTAAAAGTGGGAATTCTCGCTGGCAAGTCAAACTTTCAGAAATCGGGAAAGTAAATCCAAATATTTTCATAGATTTGATTTATTTATCAAATCATGAATATTATTACTTTATTTAAGTGTATTTTGTTCCGTAATATATCCAGTAATACATTATATTTTAATTCATCTTTATATTTTTAAATTTTAAGAATTAAAATAAAATGATTATTTACAAAATTTCTCATTTTAATTCTCAGAGATGTTTGAGGATTCCTCATTTGCATTTACAAAATTAACTTTTTGGTTCTTAAATAAGTATTTTCAAAAAAAAAAATGGGAATTCCCGCTGCCACCCATGCGCCACTGGAACATTTTTAAATTCACTTGTTCTGGAATTCCTCTGATTCTTGAATGGGTGTTAACAAAATTAAAAGTGGGAATTCTCGTTGCCACCTATGTGCCACTGGAAAATTTTTAAATTCACTTGTTATGGAATTCCTCTGATTCTTGAATAGGTACTTATAAAATTAAAAATGGGAATTCTCGCTGGCAAGTCAGACTTCCGTAAAGTGGGGAAGTCCCTTGTTTCGCGGATTCTCCAAGCGTCACTATTATCTTACTTTTTGTTTCATTGGAATCAGCAAACAGTCGTGAAGGTAATTAGTTGATTATGGAATTTACTTAAAAATATGTCAAATAATAGAAAGTATCTTAGTGGGAAAAAAAAATGAAATAGAAAGATGGAATTTAAAGAAATAATTAAAAGTTACTTAAAATAAGTCAATACTGAGAAAATAACTAACGAACAGTGCGGAGGAAATGAAGAAATTTGCCGAAGCGACTGTATTATATTGTAGAGATAGTTTAATACTTTTGTCAGTCAATATTATAAAATTTATCTCATCAAATGTCAATTAAATATGTCATTTTCTTCAAAGCTGAACATATTTCTTTTTTTAGTTCTGCCATCAGAACTTATGAAATTTTGATTACAATTATTATTATAGCTTCAACTCAAAGTTGTTGAAACTGAATTTTTCTAATATGAAATCAATGTCTTCATTTTTTAGCAAAAAGCTTCACATAAGATTGACCGGAGAAATTGCAATTATGAATTTAATTAAAAAATGTCTTGTAAAAGGTCACCATCAAACCTGATCATGAAAAACTGATCATCAAACCTTCAAACATGAAAAACTTCATGACTGATCCTTTCCCCGTGCATGCATATCATTTTGCGATATCTCCAAATCGCCATTTTTTTTATCTGTTTATCGACTATTCAAATCAAATTAAAAGTTTTATTTAAATATGCTTGCCTTACTTTCGGCAAAGTTTGGACATAATCCTGCCCAAGAGAAGTTTCATTAGACTTTTATTTTAAAGTACAATTATTGTTCAAAACTTTTGAAATCGATTTTCAAAAATCAATTTATAGGAAAAAAATAAACATTTCGGTTGAACGACGTACATACTGCTAATAATTCTAAAAATGTGAATTATAATTCAAGGGTAAATGTTAAAAAGAGAATAAACAAAAACTAAAAAACATAATTACTTAGAAACTAATACAGCACTGTAATTGTATAAGAAAGAAATAAACAACACAGGATAAAAATGAATAATTGATGTTGCCAAGCTATCAACAGAATTCAGAAGAAAATTCAGATAAATATAAATCTATCGTCAATTTGAACCGGGAAATGATAAAATAATTTTCTCTGGTTAAATTTTCGATTAACTAATAATTTTATAAATGCGTGAAATATAAAAATGCAAAATTCATAAATATGTCTCTTTATTGTTAATAATAATTATATTTCGATTTTTCTATTTCAAATACATTTTATTGAAAATTTCATCAATAACAAAAAGGACACACTATACCGCATGAGATAATTATTTTGGCTATCACTATTTTGTATCGTTAAATTAACATTAAACAGCATTGAATTGTCCGTTCTATTTTTATTCAAATAGAACATATGGTATATCATAACTTCTTATCTTTCCAAGACAGAAACAATATGCCAACAATATGCAAATTTCGTCTACCAAGTGATTATGGTTAAATTAAATTTATTTCTTGTCTGCATATTTCAAAGAATTTTAATAGAAACAAAAATAAACTAAGTTTTGCAAATGAATTGAGCATTTTAAAAAAAAACGGCAAATTTTTTTTTTTTTTTCGATTATCTAATTTTACCAGGACCATTTTTTTTATCCAAAACAAGTAATTAAATCAATTGATGACAAAAATCTAAATTAATTGATAGCAAGAATTTGAATCATTTGATGACAATAATGTGAATTATTTGACAGCAAGAATTTGAAACGTTTTATGACAAAAATTTGAGTCATTTTATGACAGGAATTTGAACAATTGATTAAATTTGAATCATTTGATGACAAGAATTTGAATTATTTGTTAACAGGAATTTAAATCATTTTGTGACTGGAATTTGAATCAATTGACGACATTTAAATCAATTGATGACAAGAATTTGAATCATTTGATGACAATAATTTGAATTATTTGACAGCATGAATTTGAAACGTTTTATGACAAGAATTTGAGTCCTTTTATGACAGAAATTTGAAACAATTGATGACAATTTGAATCAATTGATGAATTTGAATCAATTGATGACAAGAATTTAATCATTCGATGACAGGAATTTGAATCATTTGAGACAAGAGAAACACACTCTAACAACGCTAAGTAGTTGATGAAAAACAGACTGCAAGGTGAGGTGTATTACTTTGTAATGTCATAGTTATTTTTAATGATAATGTACGGAAGGACGATATCATATTATGGAAGAATTATAAGGTTCGCCATCAAATCCTTTAACATCTATTTATGAATTTCAAGCATATAGATGTAATGTATCCAAACAGGATATACGCACGAAAAACTGTTCGATAAACTGCTCTTTAAAAAACTGTTCGAAAGTTCGAACCAAGTTCTCTCAGTTCAGAAACTGAAAGTGATAGTGGCCTTCAGAAATCAGTTTGTGACAGTCTTATTACCTGTAAGAAGTTTTCTAAGGTTTCCTCATACAGGACCCACAGATACGGGCTGTCATTTCTGAAACTTTTTCCCCGAAGTCAATATTTGTGTCCCTGTGTCAATGATTGTTCATGATATGGAATACAAGATCACTTAGAAGGAAAAAAAAGATTTAAAAAACAGTTCTGCAGCTTTCTAAACGATTCGATTCTGCTGGAATATCCAGTGGGGACAACTTTCAGAAATAGAAGACTAAGTGTAGACTACGACAGCATTTTTTTCCCCCGATCTAATATCGACAATTAGATTGCCAATGGGAGATATATCGGCTTTCTCCAGTACCATATGTCAAATATGCATTATTAGCCAAAGAAATGTTCAACTCTAAGAGTCATGGATTATTCGTAATGTATTACGTAGATCACAAGGTTCTTTGTGTAGATGAGTAGATTAGCAGGTTTGAGCAAGAGGTAAAAAGATTCGATTCTGTTGAGACGTGTAGTTTGTTGTTGTTGCGTGTAGAATGCAGTTTGTTTTTCAGAAAAAGGTATGGTTTGTTTTGTCATTCTACGGTCATTTTTCCCGCACTTTTAGGCTAATTATACAGTTTAAAGTGGATTCCGAACAGACAACGAACATCCATCCCACCGCCAGGATTCGAACCTGAAAAGCCTATGCTTCCAGTGACCACAGCAATAATCAATTGACCATCAAGCCGCTTTCTAGCCAGTGTGTATCGCCAGAGGGGAAAAGCTGTAAGCTCAATGTGGCAGCACGATATGAAATGAATTCTACAATGGAATCTGAAGATTCGCAACCTAACTAACATTCCAGCTCCTACTAACATTCCAGCTCCTACTAATATTCCAGCTAAAAGATTTATTATGCTTATCCTCCACCTAGTCATGAAATGTTGAGTTTCGATTCAAACACCTTTGATTTGGAAATCCAGCTTTCTATACATTTCCGAGTTGCATATTATAACAAAATACAATGACAGCAATAGTTTTTTATTTTTAAATATCACGCACTTTGACCTAAGGTCTTTTGTACTAGTGAACATTGTGACAGTGTTTTGAGAATTTAGTATTGATAATCATATTGGCCGGGGATAATTATCCAGATTTTCTTCCATGCAACACTTTTTCCAAATCAAAGAATCAGTTACCCAAGTCATTTTTCCGTGTATGGATTACAGAATGCTTATGACTTACTACACAACAGAAATATAAACTTCTTTACTTAAAATTATTGAAGCATGATGTTCTTTATGCTAAAATAAAAATACCATGCCAAATTCGCAAAGGCTCTAAATTAATGATCCAATTACTGCAAACTTAATATTAACATGTAATATTAAAAAAAAATTTAAAGTCAATTCTTACTTTTTTCTTCACAATATCACAGAAAGTCCTTTATAAATAATTTTCATTCATTTTTTTTAAATTTATCTGGCGCCATTTATTGGTAGATATATGCAACTTAAATCTAAATAACTAAAATTAATTAATTAAATTTAATTAATGAATTAATATTTAGAGAAACTGTGTTAACATCAGAGTGCCATCCATTACAAGTTCAAAAAAAATGTATGTGAACTTCAGTGGATGAATAAGAAGTATTTTATGAACGATTGAAAATTTGAACAAGATATATATAGGGAGAGTGTGAGCTAATAAAAGAAATTGAATTATAGATACATAGACAAAATCTGTACTTATTATCAGTAATTTTTTGGGCTTACTCGCGCAACAGCATGGTGAATTTCTTTGCTTGGCTTCTTGTCAAGGCGTCTTCCTCCAACAATATGTAAAGTTCGTCCACCATTGCTTTTTCTGGAATAAACCAAAATTTAGCATTAATTAACAACACAAGTGATTAGGATTAAATATGATTTATTTTTAACATTTCTTATCTGCGTAATTAAAAGAATTTTAAAAGGATTTGGCGATTTTTTGTGGCGCAACTGAACGATAAATCACCAAATGTGGTTTCTTGTACTGTTTGCAATTCACTTCAATTACAATCGCAACCCTTTTCTTAGCACACTTTGGCAAAAAGAATTTTTGAAGCCAAGTCCCAGCGGCCGATAATAGAATAATAGAATTACAATGGAATTTTAATAGAATAATATAATTTTTGATAAACTCATCATTAAAATGTTTGATGAAACTTTTTGCATATTAAAAAAAAATGACTTTTTTTTTTTTTTTTTTTTTTTTCCTTTTGATTATCGAATTTTATCAAGACAATTTTTTTATCCAAAGTAAATAAGTAAATCATTTTATGACAGAAATTTGAATCAGTTGATGAAAAGAATTCGAATAATTTCATGGCAAGAATTGATAAATTATCGATGAGACTGAATAATTCTTAAAATTTAAGTAATTTGAATGATCTTTCAGTGTAACGAGTGTTAACCTCCGATATCTATTTTTTACAATATTCATATTAATAGGAAAAAAAAAATTATGTTTAATATAAGAAAGTACCTGACGTGCTTAAATTACAAAGTTCAGCTATTATGTAGGGTTAATCACGCTAAGAGTGCGCATTGCAGTCACTGCTTTCCGATAATTCTGACAACGTGTGACTGTAATGCTGCTTCAAATTTCATGATATGCATAATCATCAAAAGGAGACTTGAGAATTGTATCAACTTATTAAAATGAGTTCCAACCGAAAGTCAGGTTACTAGATGAGAATTTTTCAGTATTTCTTTTGATTTTTCTAATTCCCTCCCTTCACACTATTTTTCAGAGTTTCTACCCCCACCCCTTGGTACTTACGTATTAATGCCACAGCAGCAGAAGATGCGCTAATGCGCCAATAAAGAGCAATCTTGTTGTTCGCACGTGCACGCAGTTGTCTTTTGGATTCCTTGTTGCCTTGTTGATTTTTGACGCCATTTTTTTAGTGATACGAAAATGTGTATTTTGGGATTTGCCAAAAACAGAACAAGATGCAATTTTTTTTTCAGGAGCGAAATATTTTACCAAAAAAAAAAAAAAAAAAAAACGAAGTTCCTAATAGAACTGGCTCTACCCTTCTTGATAAAATTATTGAAAACATTGCAGATGGTAGCACGATTTATTCTGACAGTTGGGAAGGCTACCAAACAAATAGAATAGAAATAGAAGGATTCCTACATGCTAAAGATAATCATAAATACAATTTTATTGATCCTGATACAGTTCATGCACAAACAGTTGATAGAATGTGGGGCAGTGCTAAATGGAGAACAAGAACAAGAGAGACATCATTTGGAATCTTATTTGTCAGAGTTCATATGGCGACAGCATCAGGTGAAAGAAAATAGGACTGTTTTGAATCTATGTTAAACTCTATATCGGCCCATTTTCCACCGAAATCCGATTGACTACTTTGTTTTTAAATAAAGTGTTTTATATATTGCATGATTTGTCGCAAAAATTTTAGGTGTATATTGGTGGCACACAAAAACCGCCAAATCTGTAGCTGCGGTGGTACGTAAGTACCCACCTCTTTTCAGGTTTTTCCCATACGGATCAGTTACTCGTGAAAGTACTCCCGGAAAGCACTGCCTTCCTATCCTCAGAAATCAGTGGATTGTTATACGTAAATAATAAGCGAGATCTATATAGCAAAGCTAAAATATGTAATTCGGTACTTACGTATTAATGTCACCGCATCAGAAGTTGCGCCAATAAAGAGCTGCCTATGCGCCAAAACAGAGACTGTTTTGAATGTGACTGTTTTAAACTCTATATCGGCCCATTTTCCCCGAAATCCGATTGACTACTTTGTTTTTAAATAAAGTGCTTTGAATTTTGAAAGTATTTTGATTTTAAATAAAGTGTTTTATATATTTTATGATTTGTCACAAAAATTTTAAGTGTAGATTGGCGGCATTTAAAAACCACCAAAACTATAGCTGCGGTGGCGTTAATGCGTAAGTACCTGTAATTCAAATCAGTATTAGGCCAAATCCCAAAATAAGGCGTTTGGCATGCCATTTGACGTCGCCAAATCCCACCCTATAGGGCATAGGGCGGGATTTGGCGATTTTTGTGGCGCAACTGAGCGATAAATCACCAAATGGGGTAATCCGGATTTCTTGTCCTGTTTTCAATTCACTTCAATTACAATCGCAACCTATTTCTTGGCTGACTTTGGCGAAAATAATTTTTGACGCCAAAAATCCAAGAGATCCCTATTCTGCAATTTTTCCCAGTAATATTTTTCAATCAACTGAAAATTTACTAAATTTGAAAATCAAAGGAAATTAAAAGAAAAGGTGAAACAAATATAATTAAAAGTCTAGAATCATGTGTCCTTAGTACCAAATTGATTGCCGAAACGTCAATTAAACAAACAAAACGACTATAGCAGTAACTGTTTACATGTAACTGTTACCTATATTTTGTATACTGTTTAACTATTTCAACCTGATAGAATTACTGCAAACCTAATGGAATAAGCGAAATACTTCGGGTTGCAACTTGTTTGGAGGTACAGGATTCTAGACATTTTGTGAAGCAGAAAAGATGATTCATCATTTATTTAGAAATACTGTTTACCCTCTTTTTGTAATTAAAGGCTGTCCTGTCTCTGGCTTGCTGCACTAAAAATTTCTTGAAATCCAAGAGCTTTTCGTCAGTTGCTTTGACATACCCGTCGCTGGATATCAAGTTATGTTGGAAGAGAGTGTTGTACAAAGAATCGCTGAATAAGTGGTTCTTAGCCATTATTGAAACTATTTACCTTGTGGTTGGACTATTGCAATATGACTCAGAATCAATCTGTATTGTATAGAAACATCTTGCTGAAGTGCAACAGTTATAGTTTAATTATAAAAATGAGCTTTTAAAGAAAACGTCTCGTGAACTTTTATTTTTTGGCAATTAAAGTTAATAAATGGAAAAAAACGTAAAATAGCAGAATAGGGGCAGCTGGGATTCAGATACTTTTTTTCCAAAGACTCCAAGTAACTTATTGCGATTATAAAAGAAATAAATTACAAACAGTACACGAAGTAAAAGGGTTATCACATTTGACAACTTGTAGCTCATTTGGCAGCACAAAATGTCGCCAAGTCCCAATGTCCGCATTTCTAGATTAAAATTTGTTGTTTCTACGAATCATTTTAATTTGAAATTATGTTAAACTCTATATCTGCCCATTTTCCCCCGAAATCCGATTGACTACTTTGTTTTTTAAATAAAGTGCTTTGAATTTTGAAAGTGTTTTGATTTTAAATGAAGTGTTTTATATATTTTATGATTTGTCACAAAAATTTCAAGTGTAGATTGGCGGCATTTAAAAACCACCATAACTATAGCTGCGGTGGCGTTAATGCGTAAGTACCTGTAATTCAAATCAGTATTAGGCCAAATCACAAAATAAGGCGTTTGGCATGCCATTTGACGTCGCCAAATCCCACCCTATAGGGCATAGGGCGGGATTTGGCGATTTTTTGTGGCGCAACTGAGCGATAAATCACCAAATGGGGTAATCCGGATTTCTTGACCTGTTTTCAATTCACTTCAATTACAATCGCAACCCATTTCTTGGCTGACTTTGGCGAAATTAATTTTTGACGCCAAAATCCAAGAGATCCCTATTCTGCGATTTTGCCCAGTAATATTTTTCAATCAACTGAAAATTTACTAAATTTGAAAATCAAAGGAAATTAAAACGAATAGGTGAAACAAATATAATTAAAAGTCTAGAATCATGTGTCCTTAGTACCAAACTGATTGCCGAAACGTCAATTAAACGAACAAAACGACTATAACAGTAACTGTTTACATGTAACTGTTACCTATATTTTGTATACTGTTTAGCTATTTCAACCTGATAGAATTACTGCAAACCTAATGGAATAAGCGAAATACTCCGGGTTGCAACTTGTTTGGAGGTACAGGATTCTAGACATTTTTGTGAACGCAGAAAAGATGATTCATTATTTATTTAGAAATACTGTTTACCCTCTTTTTGTAATTAAAGGCTGTCCTGTCTCTGGCTTGCTGCACTAAAAATTTCTTGAAATCCAAGAGCTTTTCGTAAGTTGCTTTGACATACCCGTCGCTGGATATCAAGTTATGTTGGAAGAGAGTGTTGTACAAAGAATCGCTGAATAAGTGGTTCTTAGCCATTATTGAAACTATTTACCTTGTGGTTGGACTATTGCAATATGACTCAGAATCAATCTCTATTGTATAGAAATATCTTGCTGAAGTGCAACAGTTATAGTTTAATTATAAAAATGAGCTTTTAAAGAAAACGTCTCGTGAACTTTTTATTTTTGGCAATTAAAGTTAATAAATGAAAAAAAACGTAAAATAGCAGAATAGGGGCCGCTGGGATTTAGATACTTTTTGCCAAAGACTCCAAGTGACGTATTGCGATTATAAAAGAAATAAATTACAAACAGTACACGAAGTAAAAGGGTTATCACATTTGACAACTTGTAGCTCATTTGGCAGCACAAAATGTCGCCAAGTCCCAATGTCCGCATTTCTAGATTAAAATTTGTTGTTTCTATGAATCATTTTAATTTGAAAGGGTTAAAAAGTAATAATTTGAAAAAATAAGAAACAATTTTTTTTATATAGAAACGTATTTGAATTAATTAAATTTCATCACCTAATTTTCCTGTAATTTTAGTTTATATTTATGTCTCGTTGAACAATGATTAATTACATGCATCTCAAATTGATGCATCTCATTAAAATACTTTCAAAAATACAAATCTGTACTTCTTCCACATAAAAAGAAAAATAAAACTCACACGGCACTCAGATAGCAACAAAGTATTTTGAAAATGTGCAAGTATTTTTTTTTTTTTAAGTTTCAGGATGATAGCGGATAAATCCATAGTCTCTTCTGTCGAAATTCACGACAAATATACCACCGATGCTTTAATTTTCTATGCGTAATAAGGACACCGTGCCCTGTGGTGATCTGCGCAGCCAGTGGGCAGGTTTGAATCTGCTAATGGTGTTCTCGCATCTATAATCTGACTGTCTAAAGGGCCTGGCAAATTTTCGCATAAAATTGCAAATAAATAATCATTTCTGTTATTAAACATACAAATGCTGGGCAGTTACCCCTAAAAGTTCTCCTGGAAGACTGTATCATCACCCGTCGGTGGCACATATATTACAGGGGGCACTAATGTTCACCAAAAAGTATTAACAACTTATCTGAACTTTAAGAATCCATCACGTGAATCAATTTCCAGACATATTTTTACAACATTTACATTTATGAACATTTTCACGAACATTTACATTTACGAACATTTACATTTACGAACATTTACGAACATTTACGAACATTACATTAACAACATTTTTACGAACATTTACATTACATTTATGAACATTTTTACGAACATTTACATTTACGAACATTTACATATTTTTACGAACATTTACGACCATTTACATTTATGAACATTATTTTTTTTTTTACAAAGCAATTTTTTACTTATATTTTGACACAAATTTAAATACATACATCCCGTTTTTTTAAATACTTTTTCATTATTCAATTATGCTATTATTATTGATTTTTCAATTCCTTCTATTAGTTCACACTCACCCTATATATATCTTGTTCAAATTTTCAGTCGTTAATAAAATACTTTTTATTCATCCACTCGAGTTCAAATACATTTTTCAACTTGTAGCGGATGACACTTGATGTTAATACAGTTTTTTCAAATATTTATTCATTCATTACATTTAATTAGTTATATTTTAGCTTTTTTAGACTTAAGTTGCATATATCTACCAATAGATGGTGTCAGATAAAGGAACTTTTAAACATATAAAGGACTTTTCTGCAATAGAGTGGAAAAAAAGTAGGAATTGACTTAAAAAAAAAATTTTTTTATTACTTGTGTTATTAAATTTTTTTTTTATATAACTTGTTTTTTTATATTACTTTTTATGTTACTTTTTATATTACTTTTTACATATTACACGGATATGCTTGATGGATATATTTTGGGTTTCGAAACTGATAAGTAAGTCTAAATCGATAATTTCTATGTCTATACTGGTGATGAGCACAATATATGATAGGCTGCGGAAGAGAGTATCCGTTTGAGTATTAGTTCCAATTTGTGAGGGAAATGTAAATTCAACGTACTGCATTTTGGATAACACGAAAGATGGTTTCCGCCGGATACAACTATAAAATCTCACATCGTTTACTGATCATTGCATCTCACGTCACTCATTGCATTGTAGGACTCCAGTAGTTCGAAATCCTGTGGTAATCAGTAGATCGGGTTTCCAATTAGTTGGCGAATATTTGGAGAAAAACCCTTTAAATTTGTTACCTTAATACTGAAAGTAAGTCAAAAAGCGTGGAAAATAAAATTTTAATTCAAATCGTGCGAAATTCACTTGATGCCACAAATATTAATAATAAAATTTAATTTCAACATTTGTAATATTTTTTTCATTATTATGAAGTATTTGTAGCTTTGCTGTTAGTTATTCGACAATTATTTTCAGAGTAGCAAAGCATCTACTTAAAAAAAAATTAGATTACTTTTTTCTATTGTTCTCTTCTTCATTGGTGCAACAGCCCTATTATAGGCCAAGGCCGTCTCCATATTTACAGATTTCAAGACAGGAAACATTTTACTTTTAACGAGGTTGAACCAGCCCTATAACCAAAGCTCTATTGTCATGTCAGACTGGGACCTATGGTGTAAAGTGGATTCTGCACTACTACACATCCAGGGCGCCGCCGAGAACTGAAACCTGAAACCTGTGGCACTGAGCTCTAGTCACTTGGCATTCAAGTCACTTTTCTTTTATTATAACGAGGGAATTAAATAGGCGAACTAAATAAAATAGGTTAACACGTTATGGCCCATTTAATTTCCTGGTTACATGTTAACATATCAACATTTTAAAAATCGATTTTGGTTTTTTCACAAAATGATGTTTATATTTTTATTATTTAATATCTCTCCATTAACATTATTGATGGTGGTTTTCAACACCATATACCTAAAAAAACAAAATGAAGTCTGGCATGTTGTCTGCAGATAGACATTTGTGTCAATTAGCATGAGTGCTTCTGTCAGTGTTTACGAAAAAAAATAGCGTGCAAAATAGCTCTGGGCTTGTATATCAATAGCAACTGATTTGTTTGCCTTTCAATAATTATTTTTTGTTACTAATGTAAAGATACATTTTGTGATTCTCAAGTTACAGTTGGCTATTATGGCAGATTTCGGTTCATTTACGATAATGCTTGTGCTTTCGTTGGTTTTAAATTGATATATTATATACCCAAAATCTGGATATAAAACCATATAAAAAGAGTAATTAGCATTAGACATATTAGCTGTAAGAGATCCGAAAAGAATTCTTAGTCCGATGAAGATTATCGAGTGGTATTTATCCGACGAACAAAATAGATATTATTATAATGAATTACACACAATGAATTAATAATAATAAAATTGTTCAAACTGGTAATGTTTTTAATATATTTATAGGTTTGTTAAATAATTGGTGATGTTCCGTTATTTCAGTTTTTTACTAAATTTGAGAAAAAATTCGAAGAACGTTAAGTAACATGTAACTCTGTCCCTACAATTATAATTTATTTTTAAATAATAAAATTAAAAATAACTTAGTATGTTGTTCATTAAACGAATAAATATTCTTGCACAAAGCGTTTTTTAATTTTACAATGAAAACTGCAAAGATATAATCAAAGTGGATAACAGATTAGCTTAAGTTAATTTACAATGGCTAGTTAAAACGAAAAATTTTGTTTATGTTTACTTAATTTAATGTGCGTAATACGAAGTCCGCGTCCAATACAAGCCATCTACGATACGAAGTCAACTAATGCATTTCAAAATATCCCTTAATATTTAATGACTAAGTTTACGAAAAATTTCATGATTTTCTGAAATTCGCAAGTTTATGTAATAATTTTAACTTAATGATAAGTTTTTGCGTATTCTTCATTTATTATGTGTCTCCTTGGGAATTAATATAAAAATTGAACGAGATGTCTAGTTTTATTCAAAATGAATTCGAAAACTAGACCTAATCATATATATAAAAAAATTTATAAAATCTTCTTTTATAATATAAATACACTTCCGCAATATAAATAAATTTCAGTAATATATATAAACTTCCGTAATATAAATACACTTTCGTTATATTATCATATGTTTAACGGGACGGAAATCAACGCATTTTTTTCGGCTAAAAAAAAAACTATAATTCCTATTTTAAACCATTCATTCTGGTCGTAGTAGAAAATTGAAAATGCCATTGGAATCAGAGAATAATGATTTATAAAAATTCCTCATAAACACGCTCTGCACCCTCTCATTAAAATTAGGGAATTAAAGGGGAAGAAATCAGGGTGAAAAGGGAGAATCTCCAAATTTTAAAGTAGCCTATATAGGTCATATATATACGTCCCAAATTTGAAAGCCCAGGTTGAAAACTGTGAAATTGTATAAAGATTAAACAAACAGATTTTCAAATTTATATATAAGATAAATGGTTTTGATACAATGTTTTATATTAATTTTATAATTTAGTGAGTTTGCAATAATTTAGTGTTGTAGTATGCAAGTTGGGCAACCAGATTATAACTGGGTGTGGCTCAGATTAAGATACTTTTGGCACATGTTGGAAATCACAGCTTTATACACACACACAAGCACACACACACACACACAGTTAGCGATATACAACATTTAAAGACATATAATTATAGAATAGTGGAAGGATTACGCTTATAAACCGAAAACGCGATTCTCTGCTATGCTCAGGATGCTTGAAATATACCGGGTCTCTGGGGAAGAGTCTGTAGTCCAGGTAACAGTTGCATTAAGTATATTTCCTCTGGGATGAGAGACTGTAAACCAAATGTTTCTCAACTGAAGTTCGGGGTTGCGCTGTTCTTCCTCTCGGATGAGAGTCTTGAGGCCTAATGAGCATTTGAACAGGGGACGCCACGGGGAGCTCTTGCAGTAGGGTGTAGGATGAAGCACGATTACATCAGTTTGACTTTTACTTGAACTACGAGTATATCACTATTGATAGTCTTGATATAACTTAAGGAAAATGGCAGTGAATTTTTCAAATTTCTCTATATGTATTAAAAAGTGCGAAAAGACATCTGTTAGCACATGTTCGAACACTATTTTTAATAATTTCGTAAGAATCATATCCCTCCTTCTGTTTAAATATTGAAGCATGCTGCCAAATAAATATTTTTGCAGTTATTTTAAAGCTGTCTTTTTTTCTCAAATCTGTGTACGTATTTGTGGGATTTTCAAAGACTAAAATTCATTGCAGACACTGTATTTAATTTATATTTCTGTTCTTGACGTCTATTGATAGTCCTCCGATATAAAATGTTCATTTATTTTAATGCAATATTAACTGAACGTTTTGTATTATTCACCGAAATATTCTGAAAATTTTGTAGTCGTGCGTCCCTCAGGAGAAATGGTCAGTCAGCCTCGAGACTCTCGCCCGAGAGGAAGTACAGCGCAACCTGTGCTCGTGCTGAAAAACGTTTAGTTTACAGTCACTCTTCCCGGGAGAAAATATATTCAGTGTACCGCACCGGCATTAGTTGGCCTACAGACTTTCACCAAGAGAGAAATTATATTTTGCGCATCCCGCGCGTAGCCGAGTATAGGGATTGTAGTTTAGATGAGGGGCCTGATGGCCGAGTGGCTAGCGCTCTGGCTCTCGGTACCACAGGTATCGTGTTCGAATCCCGGCGGTGCCCATGGATGTTTGTAGTGGTTCGGAACCCACTTTAAGCCGTAGGTCCCGGTCTCCTATGACTGTAAGAGCGTCACGGAGCCAAAGTGAGACTTCTACCTACGGGTGCATCACAACAGAAGCTGCTTCCTTCCCCTTCAATCATGAGTGCGTATGGGCTCGTGGGCTTGGCCAGGCAAGTGGGATAAGAAACAACAAACAAACAACAAAACAGCTTAGATGAGGAATCCTTTCATGAATCTATAATTATATATCTTTAAATGCGTTAAATGTTGTATTTCTCTAGTTGTATGTGTATAGTGTAGGTATGTGTGTGTGTAAATAAAGCTGTGAATTCTCCAATTAAACCTCAAGTATCTCAATCCAACCCCATTCAATTACTATCTGGTTGTCCAACCAGCACACTACAGTTCCCAAATTTTCAAATATTAATCAATTGCCAAAATTATCATGTTTATTAAGAAAATAAATGTAATTAATAATTTAATATTTGCAAGTGTTGGTATTACCTTTTTTCCCCTTGTTTATTTGGGAAATACACTTTATGTCACGTATGTTTATAATTACCACAAAATAAAAAATTGACCTAAATAAAAAATAAGAGACAATACCATTTAATCCTTTCTCTTGGCAAGATTTTAAAATGCGCCAAATTTGTGCATTTAGGCATCAGTCGAATATTATATGATTTTGGAATATCCAGAGAATAGATGGATTAATTTGCATTCAAAAAAAAATGTCTTTGACATAATGTAGAATAAATTGCATTCAGACCAAATGTTTAGAAAATACACCAGAAAAATATTAATAATTAATCATTTGCAATATTTATTAAATAATTTATTAATAAGAATAGCAGAATTACATTTATTAATAGCAGATTAACATTTGTAAGAATTCTTGATAATATTTTTAACTCATCATTATCACCGTAAGATAACCACGTAAATATAATTATAAGTGATCGACTCTGTATATTAAAAAAATGTGGTTGTTTTAATTTCGTAATCATAATTATTACTAACGAGGATTATTACACAACTATACTAAAAAAATTCCATTTCTATATACTTCATATTCAGATGCACTTAATTTTCTTAAGATGTGCAAAAAAAATCATCTCATATTTTTCCGCATATCCTTTTTTTCAAGCGGAAAAAATGTTGAGAGATAAAATGAGATCACATGCATTCGCCTTTTGCTAAAAAAGGATTCGTAAATAAAAATTCATCACTTCTTCTGACTTTTTTATTTATTTTTTTGTCTCGAAATATATTCATCTATCAAAGATGGCAGGTGAAAAAAAATTTGTGATTCACCATTTTTTGTGTCCTTTGTTTTCCAGAAATTGTTGAGGAAATATTCAGTACGAAAAAGTATTTATGCTTCATTAATTTTTTTAATTTTTTTTTTTTACGAAAGTGGACTTGGCGATTAATCGTAGTAGCATGTTTCATTAAATTCTGGTAATAAAATTTAGATTTACTTGTCACTTCAAAGTAAATGCAAGCGAAACAAATTTGTGTTATGGTTTCTTTTTTTTTTTTTTTTTTTTTTGTACAATCATGGTATACTACTGCGCCCAAAAAGTGAAACCAATTATTATTTTTTTAAAAAAAAAACTTTCTATTTATTCTTCCAAATTTATTTCATCGCCTTCAAAAAATTTTCGAACACAATGAATGCACTTCAACTTTTTCAAATCTTCAATGTATTCTAAAAAATCATCGCTGGCCTTCAAAGCGCGTCGATTCATGTTCAATCGCTTTAATCGACTCAAAACGGTGTCTCTGGAGTGGACTTTTCAGTTTACGGAATAGGTAGTAGTTTCACGGTGAGAATACGGTGATTATGAGCGATATGGGTTTCGATTTTGGCAAAAACGTCCCGAAAAATCAATGCAGTGTGAGCTGGCGCATTCAGTGTTCTCGGTACCAATAGATATTTGAGCGTTTGAGGCCCAAAATGGAATTGGCCGATCCTTTTGAAATTCCAACATCATCATCAAGGTCTCTAATTGTAAATCGACGGTTTGCAAGAACCAAATCTTTAATTGTATCGAAGTGAGCTTCGTTGGTTGAGGTTGAAGGTCGCCCAGAGGGCTCTTCGTCTTCAGCGCGTTCTCTGCCTTCTTTGAACTATTTATACCACTTGTAAACATTTCTTTCCGATATAGGAATGCTCACCGAATGCCTTATGCCACATTCCGTACTTTTCCGCAAACAAAATTTAATTCAAAATTTAACAAGTTTTTTGTTCAATTAATTGAGACATTTCAAAAATCGCCGGAATCAGTTTTAGCGTCTCACAAAGCTAAGCGTAACTCAAATACTAATGAATATTTTGACGTGAAATGTCATCGAGATGTCAAGGACAGTGCCAGAAACCTAAAAAGAAAAAAAATTGAAATTCCATAAGCCACGGAATTTTAAACAAATGGAATTGGGGACAGAAAATGGACGTTTTGGACACAGTAGTATACAGCACGTTGTTACCCCAAAAAAGAAAATGTATTCTTATTTTTTTTAATCAACTAATATTAATTTTTATTTTACTAAATAATTTTTATGTATATTTAGAACTTTCATTTTAAAATTAAAAAAAAAATGGATCTTTATCATTCATAAACGCCAACGTATATCGCCAAACGTGAGGCAAACTCGTGAAATGAAAATTGACATTACAATCATCGGCGAACTTTTGGAAAACTTGGCTATTATTTTGGCGATGTTTAAATAAATGAAACTATAATAACAAGGTGTAGATTCTTTGGCGAAGAATGCCAGAAGTCTGGATCAGAATGTCATTCCTACTTCCCTTGCAGATGCAAATGCCTTGGCAAAATTTAACACTATAATTCCTAACTTATAATTATCTAACTGATTCTTACTTAAAATCTTCTTATTTATAATTATCTAACTTATCTGATCTTAAAATCTTCTTATCAGAGATCATTTAAAAAGAAATTCTCATTTTTTGCCATTATATCAAGTTAGTGCAATATTATATCAGACTGCCATTTCTACTTTCCTGCAGATGTGGCAAAATGCCTTGAAACTTATAATCCATTCTAAGCAAAATATCAAATTACAGAACTTGTGACAGAAGAACAGTACTACTCTCACAAGATTAAGAGTGAAGCTTCACAAAAAATATGAAAATTCCCTGCTGATAACCGCTATGCATTGCCCTGATGACCTTACCTCAGCATGTCCAGCTGTTTCAACCGCCATGCATTATCCAGACCTGCCCTCGGAAGAGGATTTATACTCCGAGCTGGTAATCAACATAGCCACTATTATTTGGGAGCATCAAGGTATTTTATTTTCTTGATGTATCTTTAGTGGATACAACAACAGCAACATAATAACAAGGAAACAATATAAAATCCAATTGTTATTTTGGAGGATGGGGGACATTTAACCCCTTCACAAAAGTACAAAAAACAGCAAAATATATCTCTTAAAGAGTCAATTCTTCAAAGGCAAATTGTTGGGAAAGTATATTCAACTAAAACAGCATATAAATTACATATAGCATTATTGAAAAATAAAAATGTTATTTCGAATGCGATTAATTTATATTAGAACACAAAAAGAAGGATTTTTGTTTGATTCGACTGTAGTTAGATTAGATTCGAAGTTTAATTATAACTGAATTGGTTCAAAATCTTTCAAATAATAATAAACAATTACATAAAAAATAAATATATATATATAGTAATAATTCTAAGATGAAAATTGCAATACAATTCTTCAAATTAAAATATTTTTATGGATGGATCAAATGGATCTTTATCATTAAAAAATCGCCAATGAATGTCGCCAAACTATAGGCAAACTCATATTGTTATTTCTTATCTCACTTGGTCGACAGCGTCATCTAGACAAAGTCCATGGACCAGTATGGGCTTAATCCGACGAGTCATGATAAAGGGTAAAAATGCAGCTTCTTTTTGTCCTTGATCTTGCAGCTCAAAAGACATGGGGTACCCAAATGGAAAAGTCTGACTTTACTCCACCCGATTATACCTCCTGGCACTGGGTACCCATTTTAGTCGCCTTTCACGACATGCGTGGGCTACAGTGAGACTATTCTAACCTGGACCCAAATGGAATAAAACACACTTAACTGGCAAACTCATGAAATGAAAATTTATATAACACTCTTTGGCGAATTTTTGAAAACTTGGCTATTATTTTGACGATGTTTAAATAAATGAAACTATAATAACAAGGTGCAGATTCTTTGGCGATGAAATCCAAAAGTATGGATTAGACTGCCCTTTATTACTTACCTTGCATATGCAAATGGCTTAGAAAATCTATACTTATAATTCTTTCTAAGGAAAAAAAAATTAAATACCAAATTACAGGACTAAATGTCGACCGAAAAACAGCTACTACTCTCACAAGAGTAAGGATGAAGCACCACAAAAATATGAAAATTCCTGCTGATGAGGTTAAAAAATACCAAAAATGTGGTAACTATCCTGATGTCGAGCTTTCTTCACGTCATGCCTTTGATTGCCCAGCTATAGCAGCCGCCGTGCATTGTCTGGACTATCTCTCGGAAGAGGATTTATACTCCGAGTTGCAAATCAACATAGCCAATATTATTCAGGAGCACCACGATATTTAATTTTCTTGTTATCTTCAAGGTATACGACAATAACAACATAATAACAAAGAAACAGTATAAAATCCAATGGTTATTTAGGTGAATTGAAGGCTTTCAATACCTTTGCAAAAATATAAGAATGCCAAAAAAATATCTCTTAAAACGAATATTTCAAAGCAAAATCTTGCAAAAGTACACATAACTAAAAATGCATATAAGTTACATGAATGTTACATCTTTGAAAAATAAAAACAAAATAACATTATTTCGAGGTGGTGAATTTATATTAGAACACGAATGAATGATTCGACTGTAGCTAGATTAGATTCGAAGTCTAAGTATATTTAAACTGGATCAAAACCTTGTAAATAATAATAAACTATTGTATAAAAAGTAAAAATATACATAATAATAACAATAAAAGGGAAATTACAATACATTTGTTCCAATTTAAAAATTTTTTTGATGTCCACCATAGCAGATTTTTCATTTTAAATGATTTGGTGATATATGATTTGACAATGATTTTCTACAGAACTCTGTTTAATATAGTTTGTTTTTGAAATTCAGTGACATGGTATATATTGATAAGGCTTTCAATTCTTTTTATTTAAATAGCAGAATGAAGAGTAACAGTTGTTCTTTGTTTAACAGAACACATTTCACTCGTAGAAAAACAGCAGAAACGCCCACCCATAAATTTCCCATTTAATCTTTATCTACAAACATTCCTCAGATAACTCTGTTTGTTTTGTTCCGAAGCCGCTATGGCAATATTTCATAAGACCGTCAGCTAACAAGAGGCTCTTTGAAAACCTTTCTATTCTTTTTGTGGTAAACCATAACGCAACGACGGATAATAACACAAATAATAAAAGCCAATAAAGCTTTTGTACGAATACATTTTAGCGTTTATTATATCGTGGATTAAGTCGTGGCTCTTATCATTTTTTTTTTTTTATCTTTTATTGGTTGTTTGTTTAAAATTTATAATTTTATTTATTTTATTGTTGTACTTAGTGTTTCATTTACATTATGCATACAAGAATATTTCATCAACGGGTGGTGTAGGTAGGACATACCTTTCCATGACAACATTTAAAGGTTCCCCATTTACGTGTCGTATTATAACCGCCATCTGTTTCCTACATAGCCTTATTAACTATGATAACTGAAGTTAGTAATGATTATTGATGATTTTGTGTATTATTCTTATCCGTTTTCTAAATCACAGGCATAAGTGCAAATTTGATTTTACACAGACTTATCGGCTATGATGATTCAATTCCGTAATAATGATTATTGCTGATTGTGTACAAAATTAAGTTTTCATAGCCTCATTCGCTATAATAATTCAGTTTTGTAATGATGATTATTGATGATTTTTTGTATTACTCTTAGTGGTTTTCTAAATTTGCATAGCTATATTGACTATGGTAATAAAAGTAATAATTTTCCTTGATTATATTTTATAACACTAAATTAAAAAATAAACTTTAAAAAGTAAATTTCATGACAAATCTTTCTTGTAAAAATGTCTTATGTGGACTAGTGAATAGCATGTTAGACTTCCTTCCCACTAACAGAGCTTGGTTCGGAAGCCAGTAAGTGATGCTAAATTTGAAGCTATATGTCAGAAATCCTTTTCCTGAGTCAAAAACGCTTCTCATTTGTAAACAACATCACGTTCATTAAATAATCCTTCTCTAAACATTGTTATTAAAGTAAGAATAAATTCAGATAAACAGTATTGATGTGTCTCTTTTGTTTAAAAAACAAGTGAAACAAAAATCAAATTCAATATTTATGTACGTTTTAATAAAATTTAGAGTAGATTACCCAGAGGAACATCTGAAGTATAACATTAAATTTCATCGCGATGCTTCTATTTTGTATATTCCATCTACGTTTTATGAACTTTCAGCCACGCTATAATGTTAATCATCTGAATTTTTCAATTGCTGTTGCCCACATTCTACAACTGCATAATCAACGGGTTTTCACTTTTGTCGTAAGACAGAAACTATCATCCTCGTAGTTATACGGAAAGTTTAGAATATGACGGTCTCACATTCACTTAGTGAAAATTCTACTACGTTAAGCATCGTTAAACTTAAATATTACCTGGATTCTGAGGGAGTGTATTACGTTGATGTTGAGTCGTTAGTGGGATAATGGTCACTGAAAGAGTAACTTTATCTTTGGGGATATTCAGAACATGTTCATTTCATTTGTGTAAATGACTTAGGACAAATATCATCATCAAATAACGCATGTACTTTATCAAGTAAAAAAATATTTCGATAAAGTGTTTATGTAATTTCTTGGTGCTATTCCTCATTATTAATGTGTTAAGTCATCTTATAGTATTTATGAAGTCTTTTAAGTAATAGGGGCTCTTCAATCTGGTATGTTTGGGATATTCATCTCTGCAGTGTTTTAACCTGGAACATTTAGCTGCAAAGAGTTATGTGTGAACTAACGGAACTCTCTTGAATAGGACGTGACAATCGAAAAGGTTAGTAAGTTAGAAATTTTATTAATTATATTTAATAAACCATTTTTTATGATTTTTTAATTGTTGAACAGTTTTTTTTTTCATTAATTTGTTTGTTATAACAAACCAAACGTAATTGATTTAAATTGAAGTAGATAACATATGATTTTACAAAGTATAATTATGAATAGTAAACAGCGCACAATCAAAACTTCTATTACAGTTTTTCCTACCTGCTTCAATACAAATTTTTCAAATTTAGTAGAATTCTTAATCCATAATATGCAAATATTTTTGTGTATTATTTTGTGTATTTTTGTGTATCCATAAATGCAATTATTTTGTGTTTTTGGTGTTTTTGGTTCGAAATCGAACAGGTGAAGAGTTTCCACTGCAATGACGCACACGTCTAGTAGGCGATAAATATTTGGGGGGTAATGTAGGTGGAAAATTGTTCCAAAAGGAAAGGTGAATTTGGTAATCCCACACTACCACTAATTTTGTGATGCTTCATTATATATGACACTGATTATCTGCTGTCATATTTGAGTGACAAGTTGTTCTCATTAATACAAAACACTAATTGCATGTAATATAAATAACCACGATACTGCTTATCTGCTGTCAGATTTAAATGATAGGTTGTTATTATACACTCGTTAAAGAATATACATTCCTTTCCCTGGGAACGGAAATGCTACATCGCTTCTCGTGTAAAAAATGCTACACTATTTAATAATTGGAAACACTTATTCTTCGAAAGCAAAGACATTTAAATTTTAATCAATATAGAAATTGGGATTTTAAATATGTATTAGAGAAATTTAATTACTTTAATTAAAAAGAAAGAAAGAAATCAAGTTGTGTTGATCATGAAAGTTGAGCAACACTTTTTGTTAATAGGTGTTCATGTTTGTATGACAGTCAAACAGATACGTAATTTCTTTCTATAAATCAAATACGGCGAATTATCTTCTAATTAACTTTCTGTCATACTTAGTATGAAGTTAATCTTACGTTCTTTCGCAGAAGTTATAATAGATGAAATATACCAAAAATAACAAATACGACTGATTAAAGGATTGTATGATGTGATGATATTCGTACTAATTAGTATTGTTTAATAAATGCAGGGAACTAATAAAATTATTCAAATATGCCTTTATTCATGAAAGGGGTCTGCATATATACCGGATATAATATTCTAAATGCAATTTATTTTTTAGGTATTCCGTAAAAAAGTAGTAAGCTATGCATCTCTAATTAATTTCGGCTAATTCTTAGGTTCAGAATAATATTTCCCTGAATATAATTAGACATTTATGCATAGTTTTATGCACAAAATGCCTTGTTTTCGTAACTTTGCAGAAATGAACGGTTGTTATTATGTCCTTGTTATTAATATCATTATGTCGTTAAATCTTTCAAAATATATACAGCATATATTATTTCTGATTTGTTTTATGTATTACATACATAATTGTGACTTTTTTTAATATTTCAGAAAACGCATACGTTTCTTTGGTTTCGCTTATATATATATATTTAATTTGTACTACTTATATCAGTAATAGCCAATTATCCTCACTTCTCAGCAAAACCAATTTCCATTATTAAGCCAACAAGCTCCCACCATGTTAGCGCGAATGTCCACAAAACGTCCAGGACTTATTTGACCACGAAATCGAACAGGTCAAGAGTTTCCACTGCCTGTTGCACACGGCTAGTAGGCGATCAATATTAGGGGGAGGTAGGTGGAAAATTGTTCCAAAAAGGGTGGGTGAATTCGGTCAACCCCCTACTCCAATTTTCCGTGATGTCGTCAACTGTAGCGAAGCAATTACGAAGACTCACGCGACATTCTCTGGGCTTATCACGCCCGAGACATGCTCCCCAAGCAATGTGAGAAAAAAAGTTCAGTTTTTTTTTTTTTGTTTATTTACTATGGACAAAAGAGATGTGCCGATGAACTTTTTGTTGTTGTTAAAGAGAATGGTCAATATATGGATTAAGAAAAACACGTGTTGTATAAATGTATTGATGCTTATTTTTTAATCGAATCTAAATATATAAATAAATGGAATGTATTTTTGGAAGAATAATCATAACGTGCAAAGTTGAAATACATTTGTTGAGGATACTTTTGAAATTATATCTACATTTGTGTTATTTTAACTCACTTCTTTTTAAAAAGCATACTATCCATATTAACATAAAGAATGTATTAAATTTTATTACATTTTACCTTCTTTCAAATCAATGCAGACAGCCTTCATATAGTTAAGTTTCTCATTAATGTGAATAGATAGTTGGAGAAATTTGTTCTGTATCACTATAATCGTAACATGCAAAGTTAAAAGGCGTGAAATTATATCATATGCTGTTATAACTAACATCTCGTAAAAACACATAACGTTCATACTAATTTGAATAATGTATTAAGGTTTATTACATGATACCTCCTTTGAAATCAATGCCAAGACCCTTTATATAGTGCAGATTTCTCATTAATGAGTAGATAATTGGAGGAATTTTTCAGTAGCACAGTAATCACAGCATGTAGAGTTAAAATACATTTGTTGAGGATACTTGTGACAGGATATCTACACGTGTGCTCCTTTAACTCGCTTCTTTTGAAAAACGTACCATTCATACTATTATAAAGAATGTATTAAGGTATAATGCATTTTATCTTGATACAAATCAGTACAAACAGCCTTCATATAGTGCAGATTTCTAAGTTTCTCATTAATGTGAGTAGATAGTTAGGTAAATTTTTTTTGTAGTGCTGTAATAATAACATGCAAAGTTAAAATACTTTTGTGGATGAAACTTTTGAAATTATATCTGCAAGTGAGTTGTTTTAACTTACTTTTTTTTTAAAAAACACAAAACATGCATACTAATTTAAAGAAATCTATTAAGGTTTATTACTTTTTACTTTCTTTCAAATCAATACAGACAACTTAGTGCGGATTCCTAGGTTTCTCACTAATGTATGATAATAGTTAAGGAAACGGTTCAGTTAGGTTAAGTTGATAGTTCTCTAACGCTGTCGTTCAACAATAATGTTCTCTCTTTCATTTGGTTTAAATTTTAAGGATAAATTTCTCTAAAACACAGCATTATTTCAAGTTCAGGGAATAAAAGAAATCCCCACATAATAAAAAATATATGATTACATGATATTTTTTTAAGTCATCATATCTGTTCTCAAAGTATTTTTTAGAACCATTCGCGCCCGACTCGGGGTTCAGGGGCAACGTGCGCCGCTGGTGAACATTAGGGCGGAGGTTTAATTCGCTGCGGAATTGTTGTAGACACTGTTTCAACAAAAAGAGACTCGATGGCATTGGAGATGTTAAGCATCTTGCTTCGTTAGTCGGACTAAATGGTGGGAGTTTTCCGTGTTTTCTCTCATATTCCCTAAAGGTCTCCCCGGAAGACAATGTCCATCCTCTTCAACGAAACTGTTATGTATTTGCCCTTGAAGTAGCTGGCGGCCTGATGGCGAATAGGCTAGAGCTCTGGCCTTTGGTACCACAGGCTTCAGTTTCGAATAATGGAGGTGGCATGGATGTTTGTTACTAAATCGGAATCTACTTTAAACAATAGGCCTCGTTCTATTTAGCCTATTTTACCTAAGAATACTGTAGAGCAAAAAAACAAACCTTGAAGTAGCTGATGAATTCAGAAAACAATGAAATTATATTGATGACTTTTTTATTTTTTTTTTATCTTTAATTTAAGGAAATGCATTTATGAATGGTTATTCAGAATTTATTTGCAATAATTTTATTTCAGAAATTCAATTAATAATAAAAATAAAATAGTAACTGAGTATTACCAGATTGAATAATTAATAACCGAAAAACTTAACGTTACTTCGCTTATATAATGAAACAACCTAAATCTTTTCAAACTACATAAAAAAATTGCAAGTTTAAACTTTAATTCTAATTTATTCTTTTAATTTTACATGATAGTTAAAAACTTATGTTTGGCTAGGAGAAAAAGAATGAAGAGGATTTCATCTCGTAAAAAAATACCTGAAAAAAACTTTTATAATTAGATTTAAAAAAAGAAAAAAAAACATAATTCTATTTTATGAAGTAGAAAAGTAATTCTACGATCTTGAATAAGATAGTTAGAGAGCCTTATTAAAAAGTTTTCCGTCTAAATTAACAACTTAAACTTAATATTTATTAAATTTAAATTGTGAAGCATAATTAAATATTAGAAAAATGTTTCTCTTTGAATAAGTTTGTTTAATTTTCTTAGAAGCAATACAAATTGGAGTGCTTTCATTATTAAGAAAAATAAAGTATAAACTCACAAATTCAAAAGATTCCAGTATGTATTTTACGGCAGCAATTTTAATGTAGCTGAAACTTGAGTATTCCGGCTCACTTAATGCAATTGTGAGTAAGAAAAAGCAATTCAATTGCAAAACTCCGGAGTTGAAATCAAATTTGCGGAAAAAGTTACGTTTTCGTATGAGAGATATTTGATTGAATAAAGATATTCTTGGTACCTTATTTTTTTCTGTCATAATTCCATGTTTGAGTATTTTTTATCATCTTTACCTTATTTTTATGTCGTTTATTTTACCTAGCAAATAGATAGTTCTTTGTCACAAACGAAATAAGTTTATGTCGACTTCAATGTGTCAGGGATTTTACTGTATTCGGAGCGAAAACTTATTTTGTGTGTATATATATATTTACTTTATTATTTTTTTTTGAAAGCATGATTTATTTGGGTTTTTAGATATGAGTTGTCAATATATAAATGTATACACTTGTAATTCTTTCATGATCTGATGTTTATTCGGCATATGGAGATTCAGTTTTATAGATAATAAAGCTTCAAGTTTAAAAATCAGTTTAAAGAACAGAAACCTTTCTGGTATTATAGAAGAAAATCGCATGATTATACTTTAAAAGAATTCTTTCACAGTAACGGACCCTTTTTTTTCAGACACAATTATTTTCCATCAATGCTATGAAGAGTATTATTAAGCAACTATGTTTCCGACATTTCTGATTTCAAAAATCTCAAACGACCTCGCGCTGTTCTGAATATTATTCATTAACGCTCCGATATCCTCCTTTCCGAATTACCATGCAGTTTCTCCACTGAGTCACAATTTCTTCTCCAATCATTATTGTTTGTTTCTATTGTTTATTTTTTTTATTACCAACTTGAAATTATAATAATAATATTAAAAAAAAAAAGAATTATATATGCAGATATTTTTTTTTTATTAATTAATAAAAATTTCGAATAATTAATTTTTTAATACATTAATAATATACTTATATTGCTGTTTTCTATCTAATCAATGCGCTTAAAGCTTAAGAAATTTCCTTCACTCACAAAGCAGGAGATAGAGGTTGCTAAGCAACCAAGGTTCTCCATTAACTGGCAAATCGTCGTCGTCGTAACAGATTCAACATTTCCATGTATGTAATACTAGGGACCTTGCTTTGAGTGACATTAAAGAAAATACCTTAAGAGGAGGAAGTTGCTGAAATTCATTATCCATTTTTTCCCTTATATTTAATTGAAGAGTTTTTCTTCTTCATTGGTTCAACAGCCCGATGGCGGCCCAAGGGCAGATTTCGAGACATTTTTATTTTTACCGGTCAGGGTTGTCAGCCCAATGCTCTACAGTCGTATTAGACCGGGGGAAGGGGCTGATTGGTGGAGTGACTGGCGATCTGGCCCTCGGTACCAGAAGTTTCAGGTTCGAATCCCAGCGATGCCATGGATGTTTTTAATGGTTAGGAATCCACTTTAGGGCCGTAAGACCCTGTTTCATATGACCGTACAGCGTCACAGAGCCCAATTAGACTTCTCATCCACATCATTCCCAAACTCTAATGGTACAACTTAACTCTAGGTACAGTATTATGGTGTAGTAATAGTAGTAGTAGTCGACATAATAGACCGGGAGCTACGGTTTAAAGTTATTTCCGAACCATTGCAAACAACCATGGCACCGCCGGGACTCAAACACTAAACCTGCTGCACCGACCTGAAGAGTTCGAGTCACACAGCCATCAGGCCCCACTTGTAGGGTTTATCGACTTACAAACTTATATTACCTGGTTCCACATTATTCTGGGCTCATTGACAACGCACGCAGCTGGTGAGCATCAGAGCTGATTTTCAATCCACAGGCGTCTTTGAAGTATACACTGTTTCAAAAAAGAAGAACACTCCATGGCGTTTGGGATGTTAAGTATCTTGCCTCGTGAGTCAGACTACCTGGTCGAAGTTTTCCGTGTTTTTCTCCATACGATACTCGCATGCGGGCTAGTGCTCCCTAAAAGTGCTCCCGGAAGACAATGTCCTTTTTTTCTTCAATGAAACAGTTATATATTTGCCCTTGAAGTTGCTGGTGGCCTGATGGTCAAATTGGCCTTTGATACCACTGGCGTAAGTTTCGAATCCTGGCGGTGGCATGAATGTTTATTAATGGTTCGGAATCCACGTTAAACTGTAGGTCCCGATCTATTTAGTTTAAAATGTGCATAAGAAGACCGTAGGGCAACAAATCAAATGAAACCTTGAAGTAACTCTGAACAAAATAGGAGGCATACCTTGTTAAGTTATGACTTATTATTTTTCCTTCAATTTAATGAAATACAATTCTAATTGATGATGCCACAATATTTTTGCAATAATTTTATTCCACCATATCATTTCAGACATTCAATAAATAATAAAATAAAATAGTAACTGAGTATCAGCGGATTGAATAATTAACAAACAAAAAAAAAATAACCAAGTTAATTTGCTTAAATAATGAACCAACCTAAATCTTTTCAAACTACAAAAAAAAAAAAACGCTGCATGTTTAAAACGTTAATTCTAACATATTACGAAATTCTTTTAATTTTACGTGATAGTTAAAAACTTGTGTTAGGCACAAGTAAAAAAAAATAAAGAACTAAGCGGATTTCATCTCATAAAAAAAGAATGTCTGAAAAAAAACTTTTTTATCAGATTTAAAAAGAAAGAAAAAAGCAGAATTCTTTTTTTTTTTTTTTCAACTAGAAAGTAATTCTACGATCTTGAATAAGTTATTACGAGATCCTTATTATAAAAGTTTTCCTATTTAAATTAACAACCTAAAACTTAATATTTATTAAATTCAGATTGTGAAGCATAATTAAATATTAGAAAAATGTTTCTCTGAAAATAAACAATTTACAAGCAATACAAATTGGAGTGCTTCCATTATTAAGTAAAAATAAAGTATAAAATCACAAATTCAAAAGATTCCAGTATGCATTTTACGAGCAGCAATTTTTAATGCAGATGAAACTGAGTATTCTTGTTCACTTAATGCAATTTATAAGTACGAAAAAGCAATTTGGTTGCAAAACACCGGAGTTAAAATCAAATTTTGTGGAAAAAAATTACGTTTTTCGTATGTAATGTATCCGATTGAATAAAAAGAAATATCCACGGTACCTTATTTCTTTCTGTTATAACTCCATGTTTGAGTATTTTTTATTATCTTTACCTTACTTTTTATGTCGTTTTATGTCTTCTTTTACCTGCAAATATATAGTTCTTTGTCACAAATGAAATAATTTTATATCACAGACTTCAATCCCAGCGAAGCGTTCAGAAGCGTACTTTTGCTTTTTGTGTCCTGCAACTTAACAACCGGTTTGTCTTTTACAGGAGCTAATTTTTCTTCATCATCCTGCAGCGTGATTGTGACAGTATTCGAAGATACTTTATCCAGAGTCGAATCCTTCGAACATCCTTTACCTTGTCGCTGCTAGAATGTGCCGCCCATTGCAAAGATGGCTCACTGTCATAACTCTTGACAACTCTTGACAATCTGGGTGATTGTGAATCACGAACTGTTGGCCATTTGTGAGTGCTATCCACATTTATTTTCTCCTTGGCGACACTTCGCTTGGCTTTAATCGCCGAGGGCTTGATTCGGCGATGATGGAAGATATTCTTCGCCAAGTCCATCTCTTCCGAAGTCACACTATGCTTGTCCGAAAAGTTGTACTCAGATGTAGCAGTCAGGGAAGAATCTTCTGTATCAAGGGCATCATCACTAGCTATTAGTTTAATGATCTCCTTCTTGGCCTTAACTTTGCCAGGCCTCTCTTTGGCAGCTAGGGTTTTTCCCAGGCTTTCCATAAGATCAGCGTGGTAATCTTCAATAAGGCGGTGTTTAGTGCTATCCATCTGGACATTACGCTCTGAAAAGGAAATGATAAATTGTTAATACAAACCGTGCATAGTTTCAATACCTATTTTTAAATACACAGTCCAGTCACATTAATGTGACCACCTGTCAAGAAAGCCACTCTTGCATATTCTGGTTTTAAGTGGAGTGTGGAATGTGGTATTAAGTAGTATTTAAGTGGTATTCAGTGGAATACTTTATATACACTCCACTGTAATATGCTGCCACCTGCCTTTTGTGATGTGTTGACGTCGAAAGTAGGTGGTGGTCACATTAATGTGACTGAACTGTGCATTTAGTTGAGCCTGAATGATCGAGTGGCTAGAGCTCTGGCACTCGGTGCCACAGGCTGCGGGTTCGAGTTCCGGCGGTGCCATGGATTTTTGTAGTGGTTTGGAATTCACTTTAAGCCGTAGGTGCCGGTCTCATATGATTTCAAGAGCGTCACGGAGCAAAAGTCAGATTTTCTACCTACGGGTGCTCCATCACAACAGAAGCTATCCCTTTCCCTCCATCCATGAGTAGATCACTTATGGCCGTCCGCACTGCGGGACATTGAGGATTAGTCACAACAACAATATTTAGTTGTTGAAGAATTAAAAAACATCAATGCACACATTTCATGCAGCAGAGGGGCTTTATGGCCGAGTGGCTGTGCTTGGCGCTAGGTGCTACAGCTTAGGGTTCGAGTCCCGGCGGTGCCAGGGATGTTTGCAGCAATTCGGAATCCAGTTTAAACCGTAGGTCCCGGTCTAATAGAATCGTAAAGCGTTGCGGAGGTAATGTTACTCACGTCCGTAGCATATCTTCAAGCTACACATTCCTCCAGTGTAGTAGTAAATGAGTAATAACCGTGCAGCTCTTGCTTATGACATAAAGATGAACTGTCTCTGTATTTCCAGTTGCATTAGAACAACAACAATCTATTAAATAAAAGTAAATGTGAATTTTATGCCTAGATTTGTATCTTAATAACAACAACGTATCAGTGTGACAGCAAAATATAAGACAGCTGCATGAGTTTTCTCGTTTTAGAACAGTTTGTTCAATTTCACTACAAGTAGCACAGTGTAGGTCAATTACGCTGAAGAAATCAACATCAAGAATAATCCTTCCTGCAGCAAATAATATCCATAAACTGAAAACGGTTTAGTTGCTAAATGATATCAATAAATTAGAAGATTTGATTTGAAATTTCAGCTCTAAGTCTTAAAATAAATCCATAGCCATAAAATTTTATAACATAGTAATAAATACATTGAAAGATTTATAAGTTATAATAATGTAGTAATAAATAAATTGAACGATTTATAAGTTATAATAATGAAATGATTAAAGTATATTTTATTTCTCCTCTAAAATTTCATTTGATTTATTAAACTATTAATTCCTTTATTAAATATCTTTCTATTAAAGAAATTATTTATATTTTCAACATCACAGATAAACTTTTTTTTTTTTATAGACAAAAATTTTTTTTTAACTTTAGAAGAGGTATTAAATGTTAATTTTAAACTAGCACTTATTTGATTAAATGTCTGAGTAGCAACCTCTTGAGAACACAGTTTTAACGGAATTTATTTTTTTGAGCATATTTTAAAATAATTCTTCTAACCTTGAACTTTTCTTACAAATGTTTGTATAAAAAAGAAATATTCATGATTTATGCAATGATAACCGGTAAAATTTATTAAAATTAGGTTAGTTTGAATTATAAATATTTAAAAATTACTCGGCGGACACAATAAACAAAATTACTTGTCTAGACAGTTCCCTAATAAAGGCAAGGCTTTTATTAACTGAATAAAACAATATGTATATTTCTAAAAAGTAAAATATTCTAATATTTTAAAAACTACATAGTTGCACAAATTTTTATAAAACTTATCGCTGAAATCTCTAAAGAATTTCCTTATTTTAATACTTTAGTGTATATACAAGTAAAAATACTTTGTTATGTTTTACAAGTATATCAAACCTTTAAAAAATAATGAATTATTAATTTCCATGTTTTCAAAAAAAAAAATGCTTTTTTGAAATTCTTGTTCGCAAAAATTTATTTTTACGATTTTCATATTTAGCTGATTTGCTGATAATTTTTTATTGTGCTTTGTATGCAATAGTTATTTAAAAATGTTTTAAATATTAATGTGATTTGATGTATATTGGAATACTTATTTTTAATTATTCAAACGATAACCAGACTTTTGAAGAATTTACTTTTTGAAATTCTTGTTCGCAAATCGATTGCAAGAAAAGCATAAATTATACTTATGTCTGAATATTTATTTTTAGAAGTCGAATAATTTCATATTATAAGCATATTTGCTGATATATTTTAAAAATAATTGTGCTATTATATGTACGCCTAGTTGTTTTAAAAACGTTTTTATTATTATTGGTATACTTATTTATAACTTTAGTCTTCGTAAGTCGAATGAAAAAAAATGCATTATTATACTTAATACTTATAGAAGTCGATATGAAAGAAAAGTCTTGGTAAATTCGGAAATTATAGACGCCTTTATGTCTTTGTAGAAGTCGATATGAAAGAAAATGCATAGATTGGTATTCTTATGTTGGAAATTATAGACGCCTTTATGTCTTTGTAGAAGTCGATATGAAAGAAAATGCATAGATTGGTATACTTATGTCCCGGAAATTATAGGCGCACTTATATTTTTGTAGAAACTGATAAAGGACACATGGATTAGCATACTTATTGTATAGAAATTACAGACGCACTTATGTTTCTGTAGCGGCGAATGAGAAGGCGGATTCTCTTGCCAAAAAAAAGGAACAACCATCACCCAAACCTTTTGTAAAGACATCTATTTTCACTCGATGAAACTGACGATCCGAGACTTTTCGGAGCACTCTATCTGATAATCTACTTGAAGGCAACTCATCTAAAACCTAGTATAGCTTTATTTTAAACATCCCTGATCAGCCCAGGTTTAAAGCTGCTGCCCTTTTCAGACTCCTGACGGGCCATGGTTGTATGGCCAATCATCTTTTCGTATGAAAATTTTTGCAAGCCCAAAAATGCATGCTCTGCAGTCTTGGAGAGGACATGGATTCATCTCACCTTCCTGTCTGCCCTGCACTTGCTTCCTCTACTGTGTAGGTCGTTACTGGGAGGCTAGGGCCCTTATGGGCTAAACATGTCACTATGTGATTTCTTTCGATTCTCGTTGTTGTTTTTCATGTTCTTTGTGTTCTGTTTTTTTTTTTATTTTATTAATTTTTGTAGCCTGCCATTGGAAATAAAAAAAACGTTTCTGTAGCAGCTGATGTGAAAGGGAACGCATAGATGTGATGATCGGTATAGATTATTACTATTAAAGTTCAGAATCTGAACTTTAAAAAGTAAACAAAGTTGTGAATTCTGTAACATTAATGAAAATAAATATAAACATTTAATTTTCTTCGATTATTTTTCAATTACAAGTACTTTGATTAAGTCACTCGTAGCTACTGTAGCATATTCAACGTTATTTAGGATGTATCGTTATTTAGAATAATCACAATATACTTCACCTACAACTTGAAAAGCACAAAAATTTAAGTGTCACCTATGATTTAGTATATTTTCGTTGAATTTTATCACGCTCCTTTTTGGCATTAATACTAAAATTTTTGTCTGGCACAGCATGTAATTGTAATTAGTTAATAGCCATAAACAATTTTTGAATCAAACTTCATCAATTAAAAAACAAAAAAACAAATTAGATACTCGTACAGAAAATGTGCAGGTCCGTATCTAAACCGAATCAATGGCGATAGTTAGCGAAGATTAAGTTATTAACACTGTTATTAATACAATATTGTACAATATTTCGAAAATAATAGATTAATGCAGACTTCAACAAAATCATAAGAGGTGTAAATTGTAATTTTAATATTTTACATATATTTTTACAATACTGGATTAGCCTGGTGGGTAAAGTGTTACGTTTCAAAAATAAGACAACTTTATTTCAAAATCGACAAGCAATGCCAAATTAAGCGTTCCTACTTAATGTGCTGGGGATGTGAACAATAAATTCAGCTACCACCTTGGATGTCAAACTGTGGTAGCACAATGTAAAAGTCTCCCCTACTATGCACACTGAGTAATGCTGATTCTCATATTTATCTGCCATCAAAAGTTTAATGATTATGACCAATACACTGGGTTGTCATCAGCATATTTTATTGTGTACATTTATCAGGTTTTAAATTGAACATTTTTTCCTTATTGCATCGTTATCGAACATGGCTTTTGGGCATAACAATGTAGGGTCAGTGTAGAAGTCCTCTCGTGATGCAATCTACTAGTATGTAAAACTAAATCTGCTAATTATCTGCCATTAAAACTCTAATGTAGTGATTCATAGACTAGAGTTTGCATTACTACACTTTATTTATGC